>CAJGYO010000528.1:0-187618 GCA_904845875.1 Miscanthus lutarioriparius
GAGAACTTATGAAGTCAATGTACCTCGGTTCCCGGCCACATTGGGGTGCCCCCGCACTGGGTACACAAAATCAAGTGCGACGGGTGGCGGCGATCTCATGAAGGCTCCATCACCTCCTTGATGTCTTTGTCCCATCGAGTGACTTTGGAGGGGAGCGCTCCATCGATAAGCGCCGTCCCATCGAGTGGACGCCCAGGCACCATCGTGCATGTGGGAAGCGCGTGACTCATCAGTGGCGCCACCCTCCCGAGTATGATAGGCACCGATGATCCCCGACCCCTTCATGCCCCTTTCCTTCAGAATGCAGATGGCGGTGAGATGGTCCTGGATTTTCTTCTTATCTTTATCCAGGACCCCCCACTTCCTCCACAATTCTAGGGCCTCTTCGATGAGGCGTTCGGTGAATGCCAGCAAGGGGGCGACTGTGTTGTTCTTGACGTAGAACCAGTGCGAATGCCACCCCTTGTTGGAGGTCGACAGACGCATCGATGGGTATTCTTTGACCCAGTTGTTGCAGAGCTAAATGCTAGTGCATCCTATCGGCACGCTCAGCTGCTGCCTCTTCTCCCGCTTCTTTAGGAGGTTGACGGCGAAGAAGTGCCGCCACAGGTCGAAGTGGGGACTAATCCCCAAGAACCCCTCGCATAGGGGCGCATTGAATGCCACAATGTCTTTGGATCCCGTTCGGAGTGAGGTGCTGCAGCTCCACATTATAGTAGTTCAGCAACCCCCGAAGAAACTTGTGGGCGGGGGTGGCGAATCCCCGCTCGTGAAAGTGAGCGAAGGACACAACGTAGCCATCTGGCGGCGACGGCGCGTCCTCATTGCCGGGCAGCCGTCACTCCTCAGCGGCGGTCCACTCGCAAAGGAGGCCGCGGCGAACCAGGCCCTCCAGCGCCTGGAGGGTGACATCGGATCTACACCACGGCCCAGTGAGCGATTGGGGTGGTTGGGTGCGACCTTGACGTCGGCTGCGATGCGGGTGCAGGAGGCTCGGGCGATTGGTGGCAGAGATTGTAGATGCAAAGGCAAGGAGGCAAAGTACGAAACCCTGGGGGCGAACCCCTTGGTTTTATAGGGGCGACGGATCGAGGAAGGCAACCGTCTACACGGATCTCGCGCCCGACATGATCGCCACCACGTCGAGTCGCGAGATATGCATCCATAATCCTTATCCTTTCCCACCAAAGTCGTGCGGACGTTTCGCCTTCCCGAGGCAGAACCGGGACTCTTTTTCGCATGAAGGGACACGGGTAAAAAAGTGTTGCCGGTCCGCTGGGCCAGAGTTTGAGGGCTGGCCCAATGGTTTCGACGACCATCCCAACAGGGTATGGGCCCATGAGTGGCCAAAACTCGAGCACACAAAACCTCAAGGGAGTCTCGATCCGCCATCGAGTCTCAACCGGGCTGACCCTAGACGAATCCCATGAAGCAGGATACCCAAGTGTTCCCTTTAAACTATCTAGTTGATCAAAATGCCAAATCTCATAGCCATACCATGGAGGTCCAATTACCCCAGGCGATTTTATCCGAACCACCCGGGGCTTGGGGCTACACCGGCCAGGTGCGCTCAGTCGTCGCACCCTTTGACGAATCAAAACACCCCAGGCGATTCTATCCGAATCACCCGGAGGCTCGAGGCTACACCCGTCCAGATGCAGCGCAGCGCACCCTCGGCAAATCAAATCACCCCAGGCGATTCTGTCCAAATCACACAGGGGCTCGGGGGGCTCTTGTCGGGACCGAATCTTTGGGGTACCCAAAAAGGAGGAGCCAATAACCATCAAATATTGATGCTTTCAAACAGACAAGAACACAACTACACTTCTTGCCCAACGACCAAAGGATGGCTCCGCCTCGCCCCGACCCACAGGGCGAGACTCGCCTCGCCTAAACGAGTGAGGTTGGCTCCGCCTCCCGACCCCGAGGGGTGGCTCTGCGCTTGCCCGATGTCCGAGGGCAGCGCGCCACCTACCAAGCGTTTGAGGGCAGGCTCCACCTCACCCGACGTCCAGAGCTGGGCTCACGCCTCGCCCGCGTCTCGGGCAGGCTTTGCCTCTCTCGACCCGAGGGTGGCTCGCTCACCTTAGCGTCGGTGAGGGCAGGCTGCCTCACCCAACGTCCGAGGGCGGACTCCGCCTTGCCCAGCGTCTAGGGGCTGGGCTCCGCCCCGCCGCGTCTACACCGTGCTCCTTCATAATAGCGAGTATAGAGTAAGACAGGACACTCAAGTCAACCATGTACCGAGGACCATACCTTGCGCGCTGCAAGGGAAAGTACCGTCGAGGATATAGCCGGGACGGACATTTAAGCCCTTTTAGGCATGGCGAGCCCAAGCGGTTTTGTAGGCGCCGACTTTTGTCTTCTGATGTTGTGGGTGCCGCCATCGCCGTTTCGACTCGGATCTGGCATAAGCATACGACAACCACTATGATCTAGGAGGAACTCACATCATCTCTGATAATGGACGTATGGTCACTTCCCGTGCTACGCTCCCGTAGAGGTCACGACTCGGCACCCTAAGCGCGCACCGCACCGTCCGTCGTGGGGAAAAATGGGACGTGCCCACTTGCTTTGAAACGAAGCTAGATCACGGCCCTATCAAGATCAGCAAACGTGCTATCCCTGGCACCGTCTACCATGTCAACAGGGCTGGCTCAGAGAAAAAGGAAGACCTAGCATCTTCGAATGATCTTCTTGACCTCTGGTTTTTCTTCTTTCTCCCATCTGTAACCTCTGCTCTCCATTGATCTATAAAAGGGAAGGCAGAGCACCCCACCAAGGGGACGGATCGATTGCACACATATCACACCACACAGCTAAGCAGCATCCAAACTCTTAGCACCCGTTTGACCTTCCCATCAGAGACTTGGGACCTGTCCCTCTCTCGACCGTTTGTACCCTTACTACGAATCTTTCAGTGCTAATAATACAAGCAACAGACTGGACATAGGGACATTTTGTCCGAACCAATATAAATCTTGTGTCTTTTAGCACACCATCCAAACCTAATGTGTAACAAATATAAATTTACTAGCTGGTGTTTATTCGAAACACCGACGAGCCGTATACACACATGTTGCAGAGATGTTGAAGGGCGCCATTTCATCTGCGATTCGGGTCCTTATTCCTGGGTGGGATCATGATTGGTCTGCTGCATCAGTTGCCCCATTTAATTGGCGCTACGGGGGTTTGCACTGGTTAGTAACAATCCCTGTCCACATGCATCCAAATACTGAAATCAGTATCCATTTCTTGGATCAATGTACAGATCTAATGCTTTTAATCAGTCAGGTTAGCTAAACATATTTGCAGTTAAGAGACACAAGAATGCATTGGTGTATTAGTGCAGAGCTGATTATTGATTATTTTTTTATTATTTTTTTTAAAAAATTGCAGCTTGAATGGTACTGGTGTCCTCTGTGCATATTTCTGCAGGTGCTTCAATGGGGAGCGACTAATTCCAGAAATAGAAAAGGTAATTTGTGCTGCTGTGATGAAGTCTCTTTGCTTTCAGTAAATTCATGCTGGGTACAGTGTTCAAGGTGAAATAGTACCTTCTACTACTTCTGTGCTATACCTCCAGTCGCTAAAAAAAATGTGCAACGCCAGGGGGATATTGGACGCATTTCGTCATTGATGTTTGCTGAGATGTGCGGACAAAATAGCAGTATCGGAAGAACGGAGAGCAACCGATAGGTGGGCACATAACAGAAATGCAAATACCACCACCAAGGAACATCTATAGTCGCCGTGACTTCTGCATCGTTGCAAATTGGGAGAACAGTCCTTGGAACATTTTTCGGACTAGACTTGTACATGGGTGAATTTGCCTTATGTATTATTAAGGTCTCAGTATGTGGGTCTCTTCTTTAGGACATTAAGAGGCGAGCACGTTTACTAAGTACTGTGTTTATTGGATTTCACTAGCAGGTGGACATAGCTGCTGTGGAAGGAACATGGAAGCCAGAGCTTGATGGATTCAACTCAGGAAGGCTGGGCAATGGTGCATTGAGGGCCTCGGTGTATGGGTTGCCTAATTTTGAAGAAATGCGAATTGGCAGCCACAGAACTAGAATAGGAATCTAGAAGAAGCAGGATTCCGTATGTTTTAAATACTGATAGTATCGTAATTTGGTGATGTAAGAACTTAATGTATCGCTATTGAGTACTGTAAGACCTATATCAAGCACATGAACATCACTAGATTCTCGTTTCGAGCACAAACTTGTCTAATGTTTAAGTGCATGTGGTACACAAGATTGGATGCTGCGAAGTGCGAAGTACAGCCTGGTCTGATATACTCACCATATATGTCTGAAAATACAAGTAAACATTACAGTGTTCCAATGGAATGCCTCTTTAGATTCCTGATGCATGTGTTGCCTTAACAAGTTCATATTGTTAATACTACAAATGTCGTGTTTGAAATTAAAGCCAAGACGACATTACAATTTGAATGAAGAGGCATAATTGGTTGAATGATATTAGATGAGATGCAGTGCACAGAAGAAGTTGCCAAACATTGGACTAAACTAGAATAGGCTTGATAGTTAATTCAGTCGGGTCATGAGTTTAACATTGTGTCTGGAACCCAGTTGCACATGTAGTGCCATTACATCAGAGAACAGGTGGGCAATGCCTGAAGTTTATCATGTCTTCGTTGGGGCAGCCCCAATGCTTCATGCTAAGTTGGTGAACCCATTGTCGCAAAAGAACAGGAAGGTGTGGGAAGATACTGAGAGAGACATGATAAGTAGTCAAGGCGTACTGGACTCTAACGTGCCATTACATCAGCAATAAAACGGGCCTTGCCACCCTTTGGGTTCTCTTCATCTATGCTCTGCCGATGCTTTCTCTTTGCTCTTCCTTCCATGATCCAAGACTAGAATTAGCATGTCTTCCTTCTTTGTTCGGGCGATGAAGTCTAGGCTCCCGAAGGTGATCTTGTCGTCTGGCTGCATTTTCTCTGCATTGTCGTCGAACTTGAAGATGAGACCCATCTGAAACACAATGGATCTATACGCGAAAGGCCTCTACCTAGCCGCTAACCGTCGAAAAGAATTAGCTCGGCAAGACCTAACGAGTGTATTCGGCGTCATGAGGGGAATCAAATGGGTAGCACATAAGACACAAGGATTATACTAGTTCAGGCACGTGGTGCCCTACGTCTAGTTTTAAGTACCTTCTCTCAGTATTTGTATGCTGGGTTACATGGGCTGTTGATTGTAGTTATGCACTAGAATGTAAAAGATGGGATCCCGATCAGGCGGCCCCTACCCCTCCTTATATAGTCCAGGGGTAGGGTTACAATAGATCCCATCGGCCTGCATATGTTTTTCCTAGTTTGTTGCAATGAAAGTATAACAAAATGATTCTATCCTATCGCCTAGATACGACGGTGCTAAATATCCTTGGAATGACTTGATCTTCAAGGTGGTGGATGCGTCTGGCGTACGTGGGTCTCATTCCTTGTTGTCTTCGGCCATGTAGATAGGCATGGATCGGGTATACGAGCGGTGTAGATATCCTAGACCCATATATCCAATACACTTCATCAGAGGCTGCTTGGATGAGGGGAGCATCAAGGCTGGCTACATCAACACCCAGGATTAGCTCGCAGACTTCCTAACCAACTCACTTGGGAGAGTCAAGTTCTATGAGCTTCGCGCCAAAATTGGGATGGATCAAATCCCACTGAAGGCACCACACAAAGCTTAGGGGGAGAATTGAAGCAGTAAGCCTGGTGCCTAAGATATTAGGAGTTCAAACTCTAGATTAACAGTAGTAGTAGTTGGTGCATATGTCATCACCTTATCTTGTTTTAGCATCTTATCATCTACCTTATCTCCTACTTTAGTTGTTGCAACCCTATCTCTATTTTAGTTGTATAAGCAGACCACTTGGTCCTACGTATGTATCAATCCTGCCATGGTTAAGCCGGCTACGTAATAGAGAAAATCTGCTAAAATCTATGTCTTTGCCAACAACCTCCACCGCCGTGTCACGACCACCGCTCCCAAAACTCCCTTCTAAGGTCGTCAGTGAGTAGATCCCTAACCCCATTGAGCCTTCTTCTTCCTCTCCGGTGGGGCGTGCGGGCGCTATAACGCGCTCCTTCTTCTCCGGTGGGGCACGTGGGCGGTAGGGTGAGGAGGGTAGTAGGATGGGCCAGGCCGCGTAGAGTTTGCGTTGCTAGATTGGTCAGTCACGTATCTGAAAACTGGGCTTATTGATAATCCTGAAATCCTGTAGCGACCATGCCATCCATAACAGTTTGAATGAGCGCCACAGTTAGTAGAACAGCAACTAGCATAGGAAGTGCAACCAAGCCCTACAGTTGCGATCTGCGAAGCCATCAAAAATAGCACCAAAACTGTACGAACCAGGCCAAGATAAAAGAAGTGGAAAGAGAAATATTTACATCCACCAAACTAACCCACTCAAGTAACCAGAATTAACACACACTCATCTAGCTACGCATTTTCCTCAGCTGAACCCCAATCATGACCAGATCCACAGTGCATAGTACGCAAGAGTGGCGTTCTTCAGCCTGCATAGCATCAGCAGGAAGTACTGCATCTGGGCGAAGCAGACGCCCAAGTTGAGAGCCATGGCCAGAACCTGTCCAGCCGAGTGAACCTTCCTACCAGGGAAGGTCCAGAAGAATGAACCCCACGACCAGCTGAGGCCGCAGGAGACGACACACGTCAGGGCGAACATCGCATGCGAGTTCCACCACCAACTCCGATCTGAACTTCTAGGATAAACGGAATTGCGACCTTGCAGACAAAATTTCAACCATGAATAATGTCAGCTGTTTGTTCCAAGAAAACATCTGAGAGTCTAAAGTTCTAAGTTTTAGCTCTTCTTTCAGTTACCTGGCAAATTACCATCACGATGGCACTGATGGCGAACGTCACCTCCCGGCCAAACTGTTTCACTGAAAGTGCAGATCCAAGAACTCCGCAGGAGTTCACCAAAACCAGCACGACCGATCACCGCTGGGCTACTCCTGGAACTTATAGCTCGGGACAGCATTGGCAAGAACAGAATGGTAACATTCACTCTGGTTAGCCGCAGGAAGAGTTGCAAGGCCGCCAGGACTATCATGCATGCCAAGTATTGCTCGTTTCTCGCCATGATCCTCCAAATTGCACTTGTGTCATGACCACTCCGTATCCACTCTGCCTGCTGAAGCTGAGCTTCTTTTGCGGGATATCAACAACCTTCAAACAAGCAGGGTAACAGATGCACTGAAGCGCTAGGCCGACATAATCTCGCTTGCGCCCAAGCAAACTTGATAAGAAGGTCTGACCATTGCCGAATTCATTATTATCCATGACCAAAACTGATTCTCCACGGAGGTTAGCACTATGACCAAGGATGAGTGTCCGACCAGAAAAATGCTTCGGGATCATAGTGCAGCCACAGAGCTTGGTCATTAGAACACCAATGCTCACAAAGAATGGCAAGGAGCCACACCAAGACAGTGAGTTCATAGCACGGGAAATCAGCGTGTGCTGCGAAATTGTCCAGTTAGAGATGTGTTAATAGCATGAATAAATTGAAAGAAAGCAGTATACAAAGAGCATTCTCTTGAGTGCATTCAGCAACTGACCTGTACAACAGAAGTTCTGTTTAGTAACCACCTACGAATAAGCGCCCCGTAGCTGACAGCAATACTCTGAATAGCAGTACCAGTACTGAAGAATGTACGATCGATCAACAGAACAGGAAGGTGCACCATTTTGCGGGTGAGATGGCAGCCAACGGTAGAGTTGTTTAATGATACACCAAACATATCCACATATTTCCTGTACAGAGAATTCAGCTCCAGCTTTGCCGTGGCAACGCTAGGGAAGAACGCCATCACAGATGACTGCATTTTGAGAACACCTGCATGCCAAAGCAAATTATCAGGCCATGTGCGGTAACCCAAAAAAAAATGTGTGTACACATGCTGAATAGCAAATGTAGAGCTTAAAGTGTGTTTTCAGCTTAACCTGACGACATTGTTAATCTTATAATTCCGTCTATACTCTGACTACTCGCGAAGCTGCACAAACTACTTAGTATTCAGTTGCTTCTTGTGGGTTCCTTTTAGGCACTGATTACTGGAGATGAATCATAGGCATCTTGGACCAGCAGAGTTTGGAGAATTTGTAAGCAAAAAAAGTAATAAAGGCAGTGTTCGTTGTAGGCTGGGAAGGAACATACAGATCTAATAAGTGGTATCAAAGATATCAGCAGACAACATGGATCCATCATAGCAAAGAATTTGGAACTTGGAAGAGGACATTGCATGGTACTCCTACAAATGATAAGTACAAGATATTTGCTTCGAACAGACTCCACTGAATATTCCCAGCACGTGGAAGATTCCTCCATCCAAGGAACAAGGCAACAATAATCGGGGGTGCTGGGCTACTGGCCACTGAACGTGGGCCCTACGCACGGTAAGGCTCACGTGACGCTCTCCCAGTCCCAGAAGCTAGTAGAGGTTCAGCGTGCGTGTCTCCTTCTCCAGATGCAGAGTGCAGACGCCGAGCAACACGAGCCACAAGTTGAGAGATTCCGAGCAGCCTCTGGAGGTATGATTTCAAAATCAGGACCTTTAGCTCGGCGTCATCACCGTTGGCGTCAACGACGCCGACCTTACACTGCTCAGCGCCATCGTTGCTGGTGCCGAGGTCAGGGCCACGTTGGCCCCACAGGCGCTGATATGGTAGCTAGCTCGGCGTCGAGCTCGGCGCCAACAACCCTGACGCCAAGCCCTCTCTTACGTATGAGCCCGACGTTCCTTTCTCTCTTCCTCTCTCTTTCTCTTTCTCTCACCGCCGCCGCACCGTCCCTGCCCGCGCCACCGCGCCCGCGTGCCCGCGCCCCCGTGCCGCCCCGCCCGCTCCCGCGCCCTCAACGGCCGTCACCGCCCGCGCCCCCGCCGGCCGTCCCCGGCCGCGCCCTCGCCCTCGGTGGCCGTCCCCGCCCGCGCCGGCCCCGTGCCCTCGCCGGCTGTCCCCAGCCGCGCCAGGTAAAAATTATGAATATGCAATGTAGGTGCTTAGTTAACTTTGATTGTAATGTAGTAGTTCGATTATTTGTTATTTACTAGTTAATGTGATGACTCAGGTAGTTGATTTAGTTAGTGATATAGTGAGATAGATATGTAGATAGATAGAAACATAGATACATAGATATACTTAGATATGTAGATATATAGAAACATAGATACATAAGTACATAGACATAGCTATTTTGTGAGTACAGTGTATATATATACATAGTTATTATCTTATTTACTTAGTTTGTAGTTAAAAAGTTCTTGTTAGGTACTATCTATCGTCTAATTTGGACTAAAGGACATGTGTTTCATCATATGTTTGAACTAGATGGATAACCTAGTGACCATATATCATGGAGGCACCTTTGAATGCGATCGTTATGGATATGTTGAGTTTGTTGACATGTAAAGCATGTCTGTGCTATTCAATGATAGACCTTCATTTAGTGAGATGGTTGCAAGGGCTCGGGAAGAGCTGCATTGCCTTGGAGATGATGATGATATCATTGCAGTCGAGGGTGTACTGTATCTAGATTCTCCTCCCAACATCCTCAGGCGAATGATCCCAATTGGGTGTGCGGATCAGTGGGAGAACTATGTGAGATCGGCTATGAAGAGTCAGCTGCAATGTTTGGACGTGGTTGTGCGTCGGGTGTTAGTTGATCCCATCCCTCATGGGTTTTCCCCACCAATGGGTCAGCAGGCACACTTCGACCCTCCCGTCCTGAAACCTGATATGGATGTGGAGGTTGCACCTACGGTTCTCGATGCTCAATCTGCCCCCAATAAGGTAGATGGAGATGCTTGTCAGACTCAAGTTGTTATGGCAGATCCTCCTCATGAGATCCTTTTGACACATAATCATCCGAGTAAGTGACTTATCCGCATGGTTATTGGGAGCTTACCCCCTTTCTTACATCAATTTCTTTCATTCTTTCCTCATTTCTCTACTTGTGTTGCAGGAGACATTCCTGACAATGTGGATGTGCCCCCTGTTGCTGCGCAAGTGCACTGTGGAGATGGATTCCGTGGCTCCAATAGTATTGAAATTATGATTGTTTCAAAGCCATATGAGATGACAAGGGCTCTTGATTCTGTTGATGATCGTCCTGTTGGAGAGCTGACTGAGAGTGATGTTGCGATGCTGAGGCGTATCTTTCCTGGCCATTGTGATCCAAGAGTTCACGAGTTCAGCGATCTTGCTCATTTCGATCAGGCGTATGCAGAAGGACATGATGATGAGCTCCTAGAAGCTCCTGAGACCGGCCCTAACATGGTAATTGAGAATGTGAGGGTATTCAAGGACCTCCTTGCATTGAAGAGGTGGTTGCAGGCGTTTGCAGTGATACGAAAGAGACCTTACAAGGTCTTGCATTCATATGCGGAGCACCGTTACACAGTTGTGTGTGACAAGGAACGCTGCCCATGGAGGGTTTGTGCAAGGAAGCAAAAGGTCACCAAAAAGTGAAAGATCATAAAAATTGTCGGGCCACACAATTGTGCTGACCATGTGCTGACACTGAAGCATCGGCAGTTGACATTTACCCTCATTGCCAAGCGGTTGATGGGAATATTGCAGGAAGAACCCAACATGAAGGTTAGGATAATTATCAGGACCGTTGAGGCGTTGTATGGAGGTTGTGATAACTTATGGTAAAGCTTGGAGGGCTAAGCAGCGACCGTGGAAGATGATATATGGAGACTAGGAGGATGGGTATGAGCAGCTACCAGTACTTTTCAATACAATCAAAGCGGTGAATCTAGGCATGCATTATGAGTACATCCCAAAACCAAATGCATAGATGGATGGGAGGCAGATATTCTTTCGTGCTTTTCTGGTGCTTCCCTTAGTGTGTCGAGGCTTTAGGCACTGTCATCCCGTCTTTTCCATTGATGGTACATTCTTGATTGGCAAATACCAGGGCACACTTCTTATAACCATATCCTGTGATGCGAACAACAAGTTGGTTCCTTTGGCATTTGCTTTGGTTGAGAAGGAGAACAATGACAGTTGGGGATGGTTCTTGAGACTAGTCTGGATACATGTGGTTGGGCCTGGCAGGGAGGTTGGCATCATATCTGATAGGCATCAGGACATACTTAATGCTGTGCGGGAGCAGATAGAGGGGTATGCACCTTTGCACCATCATTGGTGTACTCGGCACCTTGCCGAGAATTTACTCCGGAAGGATGGTGTGAAAGATAACTTTGATTTGTTCCAGGAGGCTGCTCGACAGCTTGAGGACAAGTACTTTTCAGAAAAATTGGAGCAGGTCAGAACCTCATCAAATGCAGAAGGTAGACAATGGCTCACAGGTTTGATGAGGATTTGGAGAAATGGACAAGAGCTCACGACGCCGGTGGATGGAGGTACGAGTTTCAGTGCAACAACATGGTAGAGTCATTCAATAAGTTGCTATTGGGGATACGTGGTATGCCCGTGAATGCAATCGTTCAAATCATCTTCTATAAGCTTGTTGCCTGGTTCAATGATAGACATGCCCATGCATTGAAGTTGCGGAGTGTTGGAGAGATATGGGCTTCGAAACCAAAGGCACACCTAGAGAAGGTAAATGAAAGGGCTGGCACACATGAGGTTACATGCTTTGACCACGCCACAGGGACTTCTCAGGTCGAGCATAGGGGCGGTACAACGTTTGACGGCGAGGTCCAAGAGTCAAGGATGCATGTGGTTATCCTCCAAAATTTCACATGCACTTGTGGTAAATCAAGGTAGTACCACTTTCTATGTTCCCATTTGGTGGCAGCAGCTAGGCATCGCAACTATAATATCGAGAGCAGGATACCACACGAGTTTAGTGTCGACACGCTTGTGCACACATGGAGCCCCCGCTTCGTGCCTTTCCGAGATCCTAGAGAGTGGCCTCCATATGATGGGCCAAAGTACATTGCGGATCCAGCTTACCGTTGGAACAAGCGTGGATCAAGGAAGAGGACGAGGCACAGGATGGTTATGGATCAGATACCTGTAAGAACGAGATGTGGGAGAGGAACCCCATTTCTTAGTGACCCTAGGCAGCATGAGTGCGGCAAGTGTGGTAGACTGGGCCACAATTCATGCACTTGCCATTGGCAGATTAGTGAGGTGCGACTATTGGTTGTTTTCATTATTTCATAT
Organism: Miscanthus lutarioriparius; assembly: GCA_904845875.1. Classification (NCBI taxonomy): domain Eukaryota; kingdom Viridiplantae; phylum Streptophyta; class Magnoliopsida; order Poales; family Poaceae; genus Miscanthus; species Miscanthus lutarioriparius. The sequence continues at coordinate 12,204 of CAJGYO010000528.1, forward strand.
TTGTTGTATTCATTTAATTAATTATGCATGTCTCAATTTATGCATGTAATTATGTCAATTACTTGTACATTTCTAAGTTCATGTTTTATTGTATATTAAATTTCTATTTCATTGACTTTTTTTGTAGGATGGCGCAATTTCACCTGCTCGACCCGACGTACGAGGCGACCCATCGAGGATGTCTCATAGCGGAGGGGCAGGTAATAATCTATATGTTTTGTTCAAATTTTTGTGAGCGTACATGTGTTCGTGAAATAACGGGAGACTATGTTTTATTCCATGCAGGACCTTTCGCTCCTTCGTCCTAGAACCCACATTGGGTTTTTGGACATGCAGTACGACAACAGGTACACTCCTTTCCTACAAAGAGATGGCCTAGATGTCATCTCTTTTCAGATTTATCGTGGGTTACCCAAGTTCAACTCAGCGGCCATAATTGCGTTGGTTGACAGGTATTATCTTCAATCATTGCCTCCATTCGTGGCCATTTATTCATGCGCTTGCCTTTTTGACATGCAATCTTGCTTTGTCTAAAATGTAGGTGGCGGTCGGAGACTCACAGCTTCCACTTACCTTTCGGAGAGATGACATTCACGCTCTAGGACTGTCAGAAAATACTAGGCCTGAGGATTGACGACAACGCAGTCACTGGGTAGTGCAGGTCAGAAGGCTGGAGAGCACGAGTAGAGGCCTTCCTTGGACATGAGGTTGGCGAGCAAGAGGCTCACACTTCTAAAGTTCTAATCTCCTGACTCCGGCAAGAGTTCGCACAGTGCCTCGAGGAGGCGATGATGAGACAGTTGGGTACTACTGCAGGGCGTGGATCCTACACCTGTTTGCCTACGTTCTCTTCCCCAATGCCACGGGTGACACTACATCGTGGATGTTGGTCCACTGCCTCAGTGACTAGGACCAGGCGGGTCAGTACAACTAGGGCTCTACAGTCTTGGGTTTTCTTTACCGACAGCTTTGCGAGGGGTGTCGTTAGACTTCGTCCACAGCATCACTTGGTGGATGCGTGTACCTTCTTCAGTTGTGGATGTGGGCTCATCTACCAGTTGGCCGTCCTAAGGTTCTGGCTCCTCATGAGTGGTTCCCAGGTCAGCCTCTAGGTCGGCAGCCGACGTGGGCTTGGGACCAGGTTAGGGTTCCGCACGTGAGGTTACAGCGGGCGTACATTGAGTTCACGAACGAGCTAGACACGCTCACGGCGTCTAGTGTAAGTAAATTTTATTTTTCATGCTGGTTTGAAATGGTTTAGTATACCATCTAACATCTTGTTTGGACATGTTGCAGGTGTCGTGGGAGCCGTACGATGGAGAGGGGGCACTTCCTTTTCATTTGAGCAACATGTGTTGGTGCGACGATGACTTCTATAGGATGAGGTGCCCTCTAATATATTTCTATGCTGTCAAGTTCCACCTGTCAGATAGAGTTGCACGCCAATTTGGAGTGAGACAGCTTTGGCCAACGGCTCCGTTCTCGACTGGCGTTGACTTACACAAGTAAGTGTTTTGCTATTTCAAATGTCTCGTGATGGTCCATTTCCATTAATATGATGACATGTACATGGATTCAAGTAACGATGACATACGTGCAGGTTGGATCGTCAGAAGAACAGAAAGATTTTTGACTGGGAGAAGTACCACCAGTACTACATTGAGCAATGGGAGTAGATGCACGACAACATGGATGAGAACAACGAGCCGCACACGAACCGTTAGTTCAGGCGGTACCAAGCTTGGTACCAACGTGCGACACGTTGCAGGCTGAGGCTACAATGGACAAAAGATGACTACGCCGACATCGAGTCCTCCGACGATGAAGACACGACGTACGACCAATCTACTTGTGCAAGAAGGCAGGTGGAGGCAGGACCAATCTTGGACAGAGTGGTAAGTCAACTGCCTTATTTTTCTACGTTAAGTTGCATACCAATACATTATGCATTAGAGGTATCTATTTTAGTTAGTGCCACCTTTGAGCCATAGCATCCTTATAATATGTTAGATTCTTGTACAAAAGAAAACAAAACATGTTGCTATCTGTTCAGAAGTATTATTACTAAGAAGTTTGTTGCAGGGCAATACCCTCAAATGCTCCGTTGAAGACATTGAGTGCTTTCGTTCGAGAGTTAGGGACGACGACACGCGTAGCTTTCTAGACGTAAGATTCAAAATATTCTTTTAAACATATTATTAATACATTAGATTCTTTCAGTTAACATAATTTTGTACAATAGAGGTCGTCACGCTGCCGTCGTACGCGGTACTTTCGTTATTAGTTGTGGTTGCAGGACGAACACGATGCAAGGCGTGTATACGTTCCTTCCGTAGGCGAGAGGAGGCTTAGGTTCCTCTAGCCAAGCACCTCTGAGGGATGAGGGACGAGGACGGCGTGGACTGGAGGCATGAGGAGCTGGCCCCTCTTAGCTCCAGGACGCTCCCTCAACTCAGCCTACACAGCCTCCAGACACTAAGCGACGCCGTCCACCTGACCCTTACACTCTAGGTACCAGCGCTCTTGGTCATAAGGGTAAGGGTAAGACTAGCAGGCAGTGAGGGTTTGTGGTAGATGTTAGCATGTACTATTATAGATTTTGTAGTTACTTTCCTATAACTATTTAGGACTGTATGAATATTGTGGACTATTTGGACTATGAAGAACATATTATGTTGATTGTGATGTTCGATGTGGTTGTATTGTGCTCTTTGGATGATTAAATATTTGGATTATATAATGATGTCTCTGTTTGTAACTGTGGATGCTCCTGAAACAAGGGAAACTCTTGTGAATTTTTTCTGTGAATCATTAATTATACTACACTGCTAAAAAGACACAAATGTAGTACACAAATTAAATGTAAATTCATTAGAACTTGTATAGTCCAATCATATCGTACAGACGCTTTGCAGATGAATCTAGGCTTTTTAGTAACAGCGAACAAATCTAGGCTTTTCAGACAATGAAAAAAGACTTTTCAGTTACAAGGATGAGGAGTACGATGACAGCAGCGATTTATCACTTCACTTACATAGTACACCTATAGCATCTAGGCTTTTCAGACAACGAAAATAGATTTTTCAGTTACAAGGACGAGGAGTACGATGACAGCAGCGATTTATCACTTCACTTATATAGTACACCTATAGCATCTAGGCTTTTCAGTAACAACGAACGAATTTAGGCTTTTCAGACAATGAAAATAGACTTTTTAGTTACAAGGATGAGGAGTACGATGACTGCAGCGATTTGTCACTTTACTTACATAGTACACCTATAGCATCTAGGCTTTTCAGTAACACCGAACGAATTTAGGCATTTCAGACAATGAAAATAGACTTTTCAGTTACAAGAACGAGAAGTACGATGACAACAACGATTTATCACTTCACTTACATAGTACACCTATAGCATCTAGGCTTTTCAGTAACAACGAACGAATTTAGGCTTTTTAGACAATGAAAATAGACTTTTCAGTTACAAGGATGAGGAGTACGATGACAACAGCGATTTATCACTTCACTTACATAGTACACCTATAGTATCTAGGCTTTTCAGTAACAGCGAACGAATCTAGGCTTTTCAGACAATGAAAATAGACTTTTTAGTTACAAGGACGATGAGTACAATGACAACAGCGATATATCACTTCACTTACATAGTACACCTATAGCATCTATGCTTTTCAGTGATTTATCATGTCAACGATGAATAGACTTTTCAGGAAATGAATCTAGCCTTTTCAGTGTCCATTGAAATAGGCTCTTCAGTGAAACTAATTAGGCTTCTTGTGACTAGTTATAACACATTTAAACGGCAACTAAACCTGCATCTGCCTATATATACGCAATGCTGGATGCATTGCGACTTACTTCCCAACTAGTATTTTCTTTTGTTGCAGTGCCAATGTCTGGAGGGTCGTCTAGAGAGAGAGGAAAGGGGAAGGGAACTACCATTGTGTGGGAGGGTTCTCTTGGTCCCGATTTCTTTGAGGAAGCTCTTTATGAGAGGTTCCCAGTTGAGAGCAAATATGATTTCACCAAAGAGGCACCACTGAGAGGATACGATGAACGGAAAGAAGAGTGGCCAAAATGCATGCATGGTGAGGACTGCCTAGTGCAGATGTTCACTGAGAGAATAGATGGAGGTCGTCATTTCTTCAAATACCCGTGAGCATGGGTAATTGCTATTACTATTTGTTTCTTCAATATGTTTCACTTCTATACAACTTACATGACATACTTATTGCAGTCTTCCTTGACCAAAGAAAATTGTGGGTTCACTAGGTTGGTCGATCCTCGACCTATTTATCCGCACGGGGAGTACATCTACTATCTACAGGACCGTATCTTCGATCTAGAAAAAGAATTTAGCAGCGGTTACAAGGACGATGAACAGGACAACAACAACAATGGTGCTGATTCACAGGAGGCACTCTGCAATGATCCATATTGCACCTGCCCTAACCACAAGAACAAGGGGCCTCCGCCGTCACCCCCGCCACCACCACCATCAACAATGGGAGGCTACTGTGGAGAAGGTGCAACACAATTTGCTATGTGGCCATACTACTAGGACGGCCCTATCTTATTCACATGGCACATCCATGTGTTTGTTGTTTGGTTTAATTACCAAAGGCATATTAGATTTAGTCGAAGAAACTCTGTACCCTAGTTCGGTACATGTTCTCACATGCTATTTTATGTGTTTTGTGTGTTGAATTATATAATGCCCTACTTTGTTTGGTTGTGTTTGCAGCATGTGATCACATTTCACTACGTCCGCAACATTATACTAAATATTATGACCATAAATAATGAAAACAACTACATAATGAAAAGTCTAATACTATGCCACATTAAACAACACAATAATACTAGAAGTACGTGCCGACAGTAGACAACATTGTTCATGGATAAACCATAGAACTAGCAAGTCATGGAGACTACTAACTGCAACGAGGCCACTTTCCCTTCCTCAGGGCATCGGGATTCTCCTCCATCATTTGCTTTAAGCTCGGCGCACGCGCTCAAGCTTCTTCTCCCTCTCGTCTCTATACGCAGCAACACGCCTCATTTCCTCCTCTTCCTTGTGCTCCTTTTTTGCAGCCTCCTCTCCGCGTATCTTCTCCATCATCTCCTTGTCCTCTGCCTCCCACCGCAATAGTTTCTGCATCCATTCCTTGTCTTCAGGCTTGATCTCAGTGTCGATCCACTGCTCAAAATCACAGAGCGGTGGAGGGATCTACAAAAAATGCAATTGTTACAAAACAAAAAAATCATGCAAGATGTCATATGACACAAACATCAATTCCTCACCATCTTGTTAATGTGGCGCTGACGAAGTGTAGGCTCAAACGTAAAATTGGAACACATCCAATACCTCTGCCTATATGTGTCCTCTTCATCAGACTTGGCTACCTTGCAAGGATCACCGCAAAAGCACATGGGCACTAGAACACCACTAGGCAGAGGCAATGGATCGAAGGCATTTCCAATCATCCGGCCATAACTACAATTTAGCCATTTTCATTCTAAGAACCGAAATCAATTAACATTAAACCCTACACCTAGGGTTTCCCATTTCATCCATAACAATGAACCAATATCATAACAATGTGTGATGAGGTTACCTTGGTTTGCTAGCTTTTTCATGCCTTGGCATCCTACGGTTGTATAATATAAATATTAAAATTACAAGAAACCCTAAGTAATGACGATTCTTAAGTTGAAAAATCCGACTAATATATACCGAATCGATGTGAAAAAAAACTAGGAGGGAGTGAGGATACCTTGCTCTCGAAGATCTACGGATCAAATCAAAGTTTCCAAGGTCCAATATGCCGATTCGTGAGGTAGGGCGAAGTGGGGAGAGAAAAAAACTCGAGAGGAAGAAGAAAGAAGAGGAAGAAGGCTCGGGCAGGAAGGTTGGGGGCCGGGTTAAAACACCACCTCACCGCCATAGATCTTGCGCTAAGCTCGGTGCTAGGATCTACGACGCCAAGCTCGGTGCCAGGATCTACGTAGGGGCTCACAGCAGGAGGTAGCACCGGCTTGGCGGCCCCCAGCGGCCACGCCATGCCAACTTTACCTCGGCACGCCCATCAAAACCCACTTGCTCACATCCTTGTCCTACTCTCTGCTACTCTGCTCTACCCACCCCTCGCCCACATCACTCACGTTACTAGCACCAGAGCACCGACAGACCATCTGGTGTGAGAAAAGAAAAGCGAAGCACACAGGTTCGCGGTCTCTCCCCCACTTCCTCTCGCTTTCTCCTCCCTTGTTCTTGACACTTCTTGTGATCGCCACCGGCCTCAATATTGCAGGCGAGAGAAGCCCACGACAGTCTATAGGCGAGAAGAAAGTGTCGACGCCTTGTTTCCGTCGTACGTCTCCTCGTCCTCGGGCCTTTAACCTTCACCTCTTCTTGTTCTACCTTTGCCTCTGCTGCATGTCTTGGGGTTTATGAAAGCGAGGAGGCAAACTGAATGTGGGTCCACTGCCTCAGTGACTGGGACTAGGCGGGTCAGTACAACTGGAGCTCTGCAGTCTTGGGTTTTCTTTATCGGCAGCTTTGAGAGGGGTGTCGTCGGACTTCGTCCACATCGTCACTTGGTGGATGCGTGTACCTGCTTCAGTTGTGGATGTGGGCTCGTCTACCAGTTGGTCGTCCCGAGGTTCTGGCTCCTCATGAGTGGTTCCTAGGTCAGCCTCCAGGTCGGCAGCCGACGTGGGCGTACCTTTGGGACTAGGTTAGGGTTCCTCACGCGACGTTACAGCGGGCATACATTGAGTTCACGAACGAGCTAGACACGCTCACAACGTCTAGTGTAAGTAAATTTTATTTTCCATGCTGGTTTAAAATGGTTTAGTATACCATCTAACATCTTGTTTGGACATGTTGCAGGTGTCGTGGGAGCCGTACGATGGAGAGGAGGCACTTCATCGTACAGCTCCCACGACACCTACAACATGTCCAAACAAGTCGTGGGAGCCGTACGATGGAGTGCCCGGGGACGGCGCGACCGCGGGCGTGGTCGCGGGCATGGGCGGGGACGGCCGGCACGAGCATGGGGCCGCCGTGGCCACAGGCGCGGGCGGGGACGGCCACCAAGGGCGTGGGCCGGGGACGGCCGGCGTGGCCGTGGGCTGGGACGACAGCAGAGGGTACGGGCGGGGACGGCCGCCTAGTGCGAGGACGCGGCCGGGGACGGCTGGCGCGGGCGTGGGGCTGGCGCGGTCGGTGACGGCCGCCGAGGGCGCGGGCACTGGCGCAGCGTCACGAGCGCGCCGGCGCGGGCAGCTCTGGGCGGGGCGGCACGGGTGGGGCGGCATGGGCGCACGGGTGGGGACGGTGCGGCGACGGTGAGAGAGGGCGGCGGTGAGAGAAAGAGAAAGAGAGAGGAATAAAAAAAGGAACCTCGGGCCCATGCGTAAGAGAGGGGTTGGCGCCATGTTGTTGGCGCCGAGCTCGGCGCCAAGATCCACGGCGCCGAGCTGGCTGTCATGTTAGCGTCTATGGGGCCAACGTGGCCCCGACCTCGGCGCCAGCAACGATGGTGCCGAGCTTACGAACGATGGCGCCGAGCTAAGGGTCCAGATTTTGAAATCATACCTCCAGGGGCATATTTGTGAAAATTTTTAAAAGAAATGGCTACAAAATAAAAAATTCAGTAGACTTGTAGGGACATGGCGCGTATTACGCGCTGCTCGGCTAATGGTTTCTACGACTGATAAGCCGGCTGGTGCTGTTTTGTTGTCAGAGAAAAATACTTTACCATGGCTGATAAGCCGGGCTGATAAGTTCAAACAGAACGCTAGAGTGGGTTAATATGTTTCTCAAAAGAGAGAGAGAGGGGGTTAATGATACTATAAGAATAAAAAATAAGCAAAAGTAAAGTCAATAGCACAAACCAAAATAAAATGGAAACAACACAAAGAAAAAGATAAACGAAGAAAACAATAACTACAAAAAGAGCAAGTTAAGGATCATTTCTTGCAATAGTGTAGCTATCCACTAGTTATTTTTAAATATTAGAAGGATACTCCACGGGTTGTTGTGGTGAACTTGGATGATTTGGAATGAAATTAGACTACTTATATTATTTACGCAAAATATAAACTATATCAAAAATTAATATTAATGGATGGTGCGACGTACTGATATCAATAACTAAATGTATGTTAGTAGATGAGGTAGCTTGCTAACGTAGATAGAATCAACCGCACACCAACACATACACTCATGAGTACACCTAAACAGATAGGACTATTGGAAACATTCATGTAAAAAGGATCTGAGGACGGCTGGGAAGGTCATAGTGTCGTACCCCTCCCAACACCACCGGTCAATCATTGTCTATTCGCTTGGCTGATAAGCATGGATGAAAGTACTGTTAGCTGATTTATTGTGAGATAAAAATACTGTTCGTCAGCTCTGGTCGTCTCATCGAGGTGATTGAGTAAAAATAGGATCAAGGATAATTTACCAACATTATCTAGAGTTGTATGGTCCCCTATTGTCACAAATAGGCTCCCACGGGCAGCCTCACATGCACCTCTCTTCTTCCCCTCTTTCCTCTCTTATATACCGCCCACCTGTCTACTTTCCGTCCAGCAATGTCCGCTACTTTTACTGCTCATCGGAGCCTCCCTCAAACCATGCCACTCATAGGATTCTGGCTTGCCACTCGATTCTGGGCAAGGGTTCGGAATATTGGGATTTTGGGTCCTACTAGTGACCTCTGATAAATGTACATACTAGTAATTTTGCTTCCCATTCAGATCTGATTTGTTCAGATTTCCAAATTTTAATAAAAAATCATATCATAAAGTTTCACAAATTCTGGCCATTTTTGTTTTTGTTTTTTTTTTTTTTTTGCTGTTTTCGCTCCTACTAGTCGCCTTTTGTATTTTGTTGTCACCGGTAGACCAAACTCTGCATGGGTCCGGCCATGAAATGGCGGGCCGACGTGGGATGAAGTGGTGGCGGAGCACGAGAGGGGCACACGCGAGTAACCGATGACACCGTGCTCACCAGTTGCCACCATGCCTACGAGGAGGGTGGGTCACCATCACACGGGCATGTACCACTGCATGCTTGATGCCTCCATGTGGCCTACAACATCATCTTCCTTGGAAATTTCATAGAGTCCGCTGGACATGTTCCATGTGAGTCTATTTTTTCTTAGACTCCGTTGCCTGCGAGTTCTCATGTAGAGGCATCTAGAGGCGGGCATTGGTAAGACACCCGTCTCTAGAAAAAATAATTTCATGGGCAGTGGTGTCTTGTTGCCTATGGTAACAAATGATATCAACTGAGATGTTACACTAGAAAGTCAGGTAGCACTACCACCTCTGTGTAAAACCCGTTATTCCGTTTTGCCGCCTCTGGAAAGCTTTGTTGTAGTACAGTGTATATGTAGCAGTAATTGTATGCGCCAATCAAAGTTGAATCAATATAATAAGAACTCCGAACAACTGATCCTCCTTACATGCATGATCAGGCTTACTTTGGACATTGACAACAGTCAACAACGGACACACGACGAAAGCAATCAAACACAAACTAGCATCGACACAGAGCCTCCCTGATCAATGACCACAACCACCTTGGTTCAACTCACAACTGCCACAACATTAATACGTTATTCCACGCGTTCCAACAAGACCCAACATCAAAAAATTATCTCCTAAGCGACATTTTCAATACGCAACAAAACAGTGTGCACAACACTCACTGTGTAGCTATGAATGGCCTATATATTCTTCTCATGGTGCAAAGTTTGCGATAAATATTCATGGCGAACATGTTTTCACGGAGTTATTCTGCCGATCAGCGTCTGAAGGATGTTGGACCTGTCAATTGATCGAACAGAACACATATACATAAACGCAAAGAAATTAGAGCGGCGATCAGTAATAATTGTGGGTACTGTATGTATTCTTACCCTTGATGGTTTCTGGCAACCGCGACGATCTGAGCCGGGGACGCGGCGTCTAGGATCTCGAGCACGCGCGCCATATGCTCGTCAGTCAAGTGCTGTACCAATGCCTCGACGAGCGCGTGGCCGTCGGCGTGGACCATGAGCCTGACGACCTCGCCAAGCACCTGCTTCGCCCTCGGCCACCATCCGGAACAGGAACCGGCATCCGGGGGTGTTCCTGGCGACGCTGCTCATGGCACCCCTCACGTCCTCCAGCCTTCTGCCCACGTACTGGTCGTCGGCGTTGTTCAAGAGGCGGCCACGGCCGAGGGAGGCTGCAGGATTATTCTGTCCGTCAGCGCCGACCACCAGATCTTGCGGTGGCTCTTGCAGGTTATTCACAAACTCACACAGCCGGCGGCCGCCGCGGTCGCGGATGCTGAGAGATCGTAGCGAGTTGCCGATGAAGCTGTCGATTTGCTCCATGGACCACGGGAGCGGCGAGCGTGGCCGAGGCCGCCCGCTGTTGGGCGCATGCGCATGATGGGGCGCGTAGTGCATGGCGCCATCACCTATGTGCGGCGAGGGGAAGGTTGCGCCGCCGCCGCCGCCGCTGACGTTGGCGTTGGCACTATGATAGAGCTCATAGTGATGCTGGGTGCTGCTGCCGATGCCGGTGAACAGCTGGTTACCGGCGGTGCGTACATGTTGATGAGGGCCAGGGATACCGGCGGCGCCACTGAAAGGTAAAGGGACGAAGGATGCTGTACTAGCACCGCCGTGGCCGGTTATTGGCCCGTAGTAGCCCGCCGGATCTACGTACTGGTAAGTGGGCGCTACCGTCAAAGGCAAAGACAAGGATGATGCGCTGACGCCGTTATCGTCAAAGTTTGTCGTTGGTAAGTGGGCGCTGTAGCCACCTTCATGATCATGCCTATCAACGGCGGCGCGGCTACCGCCGTAGCTGCTGAAGTCTCCATGGCTTTGGCTTCCCTTATGCCCGCTGGTGCTGCCGATCTCGTAGTCGAAGCCGACGGATTTCCCTTTGGCAGATCGATTTCCATCTGCCATGTTGGAGATAGACAGAGGGGAAGCCCGGCGCTTCTTCCATGCATATCGAGCGTATTTATGCCGTATCGGCGTGGTGGTAGTCGTAGAGTGCATGGACTTTGTTTAACACAAGGAAATTCACCTTCATTTCATGCCTTGCTATTGGTCCGTCCGTCATCTGCCCCTGCGATCCCAACGAGGCCTCGAGCAGTTTTTTTCTCTCCATGCGCTGGGCTCCAGGCCTCCCAGTGGATCCTCTAGGGCCTGTTTGAAAGCATAGACTAATCTGACCTGGACGGATGAGTAGAGCCCGGATATTCTCATTGAGGCTGGAATGGTGCAACTTCTTTTGTTTGTTGTACTTGTATCTGTTGGGCCTGGTTTTATAGAGATGTTGTTTGTTTGCCTGAAAATATCGTGTGGCCCACATCTCAGCCTCTCCCACCGGCCACTTACGCCCGCACTGTAGCAGCCTTGGAGACCGAGGCAGCTGTGGCCGCCAGAAACGACCCTTCCTTTCGTTTCTGTGTAGCCAGGCTCCAGGCCGCTTTAAAGTCCGTGCCATCCAGACCCATGATGTCTCCAGGCTAACAAACACGCGCAGCTGTAGCATGCGAAAGCCTGTTCGTGACTGCCGTCCAGACAATCAAACACGCCCCTAGTTTCTTCCCCCTCTCTAAGCCCACGCTCGCATTGTCCCTGATCCGAGATGTCAGGTCATCAGCATTCAGCAAAACGGCAATGTCGTCGCTTCAGGGCCTCTTTGGCACGGCTTATGCCGGCTTCGGCTTCATCTATTTTGCGCAAATCAAAGTACTGTAGCGTGAAGCTGTTTTGTAAGCCGGGGTTCAAATGAACTAGAAGCCGGAAAAAGCCAGTTTTTCTGGCTTCACCGGCTTTGCCTTCACCGGTGAAGCCGTTTTGGATGAGCCATGCCAAAGGGGCTTTAATCGAAAAAAACACACTGGATCTGCCTGCGCCCTCCTGTTTCTTTCGGTCAATCTTTTTCAATTGATCAGCTTTCAATTGCTTGTGTACAGTACACCTTGCTGTTTATTTCACGAAGCACCAAAAAAAGCACAATGATTATTCTCGCACGCTGCAGACACCAAACTGCAGTCCACAGCTATTACCGGGCCCTGTCACTGTCACTCCTTTGTGCGTTGTTATCATCTCTACTATAATAGACCAATCAAAACTATATTGGTAATATTAAAACCCATCCAACGGCAGATCTTTGATGTTTGATGCCATGCTTCTCAAAACAACCCCCGCCCTCCATCCCACGCACGCTGCGATCATGGAAAAAAAAAGGATCCCACGGACAGACGTCTGTGTTAGTTGATCTCCACCAATAGGCGCAACGGCTTATTGGGCCCTTGTCTCTGCTCCCTGATCGGGGGAGCCCAACCCTAATACGGTTGGTGGGCCCCTGTCGCACAGCACACATAAAAGGAAGGTGGGGATTAAGGCTCGGACTACGAGGTTCACTGGAGCCGCCATCCCACCCACAGAAAACCCTAATCCGATCCTAAAGAAGTGCTGCCAGCGACGGGATGTCCCACCGCTCCACCGTCGCCCCCTGCAGGTCTACACTGCAGTACCACTACGGACTCCACCGAGCCAGAGCTACCGCGGCACCGGCGTCTACCCGCTGTGGTACATCTACGGAGAAGAAAATGATGAGGTCTTCCCGGATCTACGGGTTACATAAAGGTACACATTCGATCCTAACAATGGTACCAGAGCTAGTTGCCTCTGTGTAACCCTAACCCTAACCGGGTAAAAGAAAAGGGAAAGGGACCGAGGGTGGCGGACGTCACTGGCATCCCGATCACCACCGCCACCGCGTGGGGGAAAGAAGCCGCACTGTTCGACGGCGCACGGCAAAGAACAGAAAAGATCAAATCCAGTTCGGATCTGACAACAAAGAGGGTTCAACCGAAACCCTAACCCTAATTTGTAACCCCATCCCAAATCGGGTTAATCCCAAAAGAAGAAGGGGAAGGGGGAAGAAGGGGAAGGAAAGAGATTCGGATGAACTCCGAAAAGAAAAGAAATTAAAAGAAATCCAAATCGGACTCAACCGAAAAGAGAAACAGAAAAAAAAATCAAAGAAGGGGAAGGGAACCAATTCGGATGAACTCCGAAAAGATAAAGAAATCAAAGAAAAGAAAAATCCAAAGAAAGAAGAAGAACAAGGGTCGGAACCCTAACCCTAACCCTAATCCCCACCTCCGATTCGGAAAAGAGAAGATCAATCCAACTCGAAAAGAAGAAGGGAAGGGCGAAGGGAAGAAGAACAGGGGTCGAAACCGAACCCTAACCCTAGATCCCCTTTTCGGGTGAACAAGCGAAAAGAAAAGAAACAAAGAAATAACTCAAATCCGAAGGGAAAAAGAAAAGGAAGAGAATGGAAAGAGACCTCGCAGTGCACCGGGAGAACCCTTCGCCGGCGAGGGAGAAGACCGAGCCGGGGAGATTTTTCGTCGAGCTCGGCCAAAAAGGGGCCGCGGCCAGGCCGCTCAACGGCGGCGCGCTCACCCGCTGGGGAGCGCGCACACCGGTGAGGGGGCCGGCGGCGGCGCCATGGATTCCCGCTCGCTCGCTGCTCGCTCGGTTGCGCTCGCCTCGCTGCTGTGTGAGGAGAGAAGAGAGAGGGCGAAGAGAGAGAGAGAGGGAAGGGGAAAATGAGCTAGGCTTTCTGAGGAACCCGGCGTTGGCGGATTTTATTCGCCCGATCTTGCCGCTAGGCCGTAGGATGCAGACGGACGGCGCAGATTCACTGGACCGGCTTTCAGTCTAGGCGGGTGCGCGCGCCAGGCCGAATTCCCGACCCAGGCCCAGGTTGCGGCCTGGGCGCGGGGGAGCGCGCGGGAAGGGCGCGTACGGTCGTGGGCCATGGGCCGCCTTGCCGTTTTGGGCCGAAGGAACAGTACAGAAAAGGAATGAGTTTTTTCCTTTTTCTATTTCCAGTAAATGTTTATTTCCTAGAAATTGATTAATGGATTAAAGAAAATAGAAAAAGTAAATTTTCCCTGTGGGTAAAATTCAAGAAATTAAGTGAAAGTTTTTTCCGCTGCTAAAGAAAAAGTATATTCTCAAAGTTTTTCCAGTAAATGTTTATTTCCTGGAAATTGATTAATGGATTAAAGGAAATAGAAAAAGCAATTTTCCCTGTGGGTAAAATTCAAGAAAAAGAGAGTTTTTCCACAGCTAGAGAAATTGTTGATTCTCCAGTTATTTTGAACCAATGTGGTATTTAATCGGAGAAAAAGAGGTTTGACATGATTATGATGTTATTATTTTCTGACCAACGTTGTTAATAACAATATCATAATTTTAATGATTTATGCATTAATTCTACTTCTGCCCAACGATGATGTAGAATTAGTGCATAAGAAAAGTTGATAATTTTAATGATTTATGCATTAATTCTACTTCTGTCCAATAATGATGTAGAATTAGTGTATAAGAAGAGTTGTAAATTTTAATGATTTATGCATTAATTCTACTTCTGCCCAACTGTGATGTAGAATTAGTGTGTAAGAACAGTTGTGAAAGTTAAAGATTTATGCATTAATTATATTTCTGCCCAACGGTGATGTAGAATTAGTGTATAAGAATAATTGTATGTTTTGATTTTGACCAACGTTGAAATCAAGGCATGCAAATGGTGTTATTTTATGTTAAGAAAAGTTTTGACCTGGTTTTCATCTTGTCTAAGGTGGATTGGGTAGTCAACTCACCGTGTTCCACTGAGTTTGTGACACCGGTGAGGGAGACAAAAGAGAATGATGCCACTTAGGCAACTAAAGAGAGAGATTTTGAATCCCAAAAGATAGTCCTATGACTTTTGTGCATAGGAAGTGGGTCACTGTCAATAAAAAATGTTTGGCTGTGATAAAGAACATGATTGAACCTGTAATTGTGGGCTCAATCCTAGAATATGACACGGTTACCGAGTACCTCGATAGAATAAAGAGTCAGTTCACTGGCTCTTCAAAGACATATAAAGAGTCAGTTTACTGGCTCTTCAAAGATATATGTCACTCAGCCGATGAAGCAGCTGGTGACAGATTGTTAATCTAGAAGTGGTGGCATAAGAGAGCTCACGATGCGTTATCGAAATTATGGCATTGTCATTTAGGCCATATTTCGAGGGGGAGAATAGAAAGATAAGTTAAGAAGATATTCTTCCTCCATTAGAGCTCTCAGATTTAGAACAATGCAGAAAATGCATAAAAGAAAAGTATGTAAATATTCTTCCTCCATTAGAGCTCTCAGATTTAGAACAATGCAGAGAATGCATAAAAGAAAAGTATGTAAAGAAGATTAAGAAAGATGATAAATGAAGCGTAGGAATTTTATAGATTATTCACACAAACATCTGTGGTCAGTTTCCTGTAAAGAGTGTGGATGGTAATGATTCGTTCATAACATTCACAGATGATTACTCCCGTTATGTCTATATTTATCCAATTAAAGAAAGAACAGAAGCATTGGATAAATGTAGATATTTAAGGCAAAAGTTGAAATCCAACGCAATTTAAAGATAAAGATAGTCAGGTCTGACCGTGGGGGAGTACTACGGTCGGCATACCCCATATGGCCAAAGTTCCTGGACCTTATGTAAGGTTCTTACAGGAGAATGACAAAGTAGCCCCGTATTCTATACCGGGCGAAGCTCAGCAGAATAGAGTAGCTAAAAGAATCAATCGTACCCTGATGGATATGGTGGGCAGTATGATAAGTTACTCCACCTTACAGTTGAGCCTGTGGATGGAGGCGTTAAAAACCCTATTCATATTCTCAAAAGAGTACCAAGTAAGTTGGTGCCCAAAACGCCGTATGAGTTGTGGACAGAAAGAGTACCCTCACTAAACCACTTGCGTGTGTGTGAGGGAGCCCTGCTGAGGCTAAAGTATTTAACCCAAAAATTGGGAAGTTATATCCCAAAATAGTAAGTTGTCATTTGTTTGGCTACATAGAAAAGTCAAAAGGTTTTCGTTTCTACTATCTAGAGAGACACACAAAGTTTGTGGAAACGAGACATGCTGTTTTCCTAGATGATGAAAAGACGAGGGGAAGCATGGTAGCTCGAGAAATTGACCTTGAAGTGAAGCGGGTGTATGCGCCCACTCCAATGATTCATGAGCCAATTTTCTCACTACATGCTGTCACTGCACTGACAGTGCAAGATACTATGGTGTCAGCACCTGTTGTTATTCCACCTGTGGCAACAATGAATAAAAATGAGGAACCTATTCTTCAGGATCCTATAGAACCTATTGCCACATATGAGGGGGGGGGGGAACAACAGCCTCAAACAGAAGATGTGTCAAATGTGGAGGCCCCTAGAAGGTCTCAAAGAATTAGTAAATCAGCTATTTCTGCTGATTATGAAGTGTACAACACTAAGAAATTTCAAATGGATGTTGATTCCACCTCTTTTGAAGAAGCCATGAGAAGTGATCATTTATCAAAGTGGCTTGAGGCCATGGAAGATGAAATGAAATCAATGAATGCCAATAGAGTTTGGGACTTAGAAATAATTCCTAAAGGAGCCAAAACAGTAGGCTGTAAATGAATCTATAAAACAAAGCTTGACTCTCAAGAGAATATAGAGAGATATAAAGCGCGACTTATGGCAAAAGGCTTTATATAAAGAGAATGAATTGATTACAATGAGACATTTTCTCTAGTATCATGTAAGGTTTCCTTCAGAATCATAATGGCATTAATGGCACATTACGATTTAGAATTACATCATATGGATGTAAATACAACATTTCTCAACAGAGACTTAGAGGAAAATATTTACATGGCTCAACCGAAAGGTTTAGTCATGAAAGAAAAAGAACGAATGGGATGCCGCATAAAGAAATTGATTTATGGATTAAAACAAGCTTCAAGACAGTGGTACTTAAAGTTTGATCAGACAATAAGACACTTTGGGTTTTAAAGAAAATGTAGAGGACAATTGTGTCTATACAAAGTTTAAGAATGGGAAGTTTATCTTTTTTGTCCTGTATGTGGATGATATCTTACTTGCTAGTAGTGATGTTAGTCTACAACTGGAGACAAATAAGTTTTGTCCTCAAAATTTTGATATGAAAGATCTTGATGAAGCCTTGTTCGTTTTAGGGATCGAGATAGAAGAAAAATGGGTATTAGGACTGTCACAAAAGGCATACATAAAAAAAATCTTAAAGAAATTCAGTATGCACAAATGTAGTCCCTCACCTGCTCCTATAGTCAAGGACGATAGATATGGGGATTTTCAATGCCTCAGAAACCAATATGAGCTTAATCAAATGAAAGTGGTTCCATATGCTTCAGCTGTCGAAAGCTTGCAACATGCTCAAGTATGTACGCGCCCTGACTTGGCTTTTGTTACCGGGTTTTTACTTGGCAGATTCTAGAGCAATTCTGGAACAGAATACTAAAATTGATAAAGAAAGTCTTGCGCTATTTGTAAGGAATGAAAGGCCTCATGATGACGTATAGAAGATATGATTGACTCTATATAGTGGGATATCTAGATTCTGATTATGCGAGAGTGAATATATATCCAGACGTGGATTTTCTATCATCTCGCAAAGGGGAGCTATTTCATAGAAAAACTCAAAGCAAACTGTCACTACATCATCCACAATGTATGACAGTTGTAGCGTGTTATGAGACAACGGGCAGGTGAACTGACTAAAGAAGTTCATACTCGGTTTGAAGGTGGTTGACGACATCTATAGACCACTTAAGTTATACTGTGATTATAATCTGGCAGTACAGTATGCTCATAACATAAGTCAGGTGGTGCTGCCAAACACATTGACATAGAGTATTATGTTGTGAAAGATAAAGTCCGGGATCAAGTCATAAGTCTTGAGCATATAAGTACAGAAAGAATGCTCGCGGATCCGCTTACAAAAGGCTTACCACCCAACATGTTCAGAGAACATGGTATTCAGATAACATGTAGCTAGCATGAATTTAAGGGAAAGCCTAAAATTTCTGGACAAAAGAAGGCCCAAAGATAAATATCTATTTCAGAATAGAGTAGTGTGTTGTAGCTTTTAAATCTATCGGCAATGGACCGTGACGATGAGACATGCTCTATGCGCTAATCTGTAATGGAATGAACAAAAGTAAATGATATGAAATTGAAAGATGAAATGAGATCAAGGGGGAGAATGTTAGTTGATCTCCACCAATAGGCCCAACGGCTTATTGGGTCCTTGTCTCTGCTCCCTGATCGGGGGAGCCCAACCCTAATAAGGTTGGTGGGCCCCTGTCGCACAGCACACATAAAAGGAAGGTGGAGATCAAGGCTCGGACTACGAGATTCACTGGAGCCGTCATCCCACCCACAGAAAACCCTAATCCGATCCTAAAGAAGTGCTGCCAGCAACGGGATGTCCCACTGCACCGCCGTCGCCCCTGCAGGTCTACACTGCAGTACCACTACGGACTCCACCGAGCCGGAGCTACCGCGGCACCAGCGTCTACCCGCTGTGGTACATCTACGGAGAAGAAAATGATGAGGTCTTCCCGGGTCTATGGGTTACACAAAGGTACACATTCGATCCTAACAGTCCGCTCCCACCGCCGCGCAGGATCCCGCGAGGGACCTCCACGCCGGCGACGGACCTCCACGCCCTCCACGCCAGCGACTCTGCCGCCCATCGCGACATCTACCCCCCATCGCGCGCGCATCCTTCGCCTCCGCCGCCATGGATAAGCGCGCTGGACAAGATTCAGGCCGAGGCCATCCCTCACGCACTCGAAGGTACGTCGTACGTCCTAGACATCTCCCGCCCATGAGCCCATCACGCGAATCCTCCGCCTCCTCCGCGACAGATAGGGGCGCTGGACCGGATTCAGGCCGAGGCCATCCGTCACGCACCCATGTGCTGTTGCTTATTGTGCGCTTTTCTTTGATCGCGGATCAGTTTTCGGCCTTGCATGGGATCTGCTATCGCCTTGGTTTGCTCGGTGGTGAGTGATGTCAGTGCAACTGCAACCGTGCAAGTGAATATTTTATGATCCAATGTTGATCAGTGCTACTGTTGCTCGGTGGTGAGTGATGCCCCTGCACCAACGATCTGTAGACGTTGGGGACGCCGTCATAGCTAGCACGCCTAAGAGTTCAAGTGAAACTAAATCATGAAAATTTGTAGACCATTTTTTATGCAGTAGTCTAAGACTGAGCGAGTGATTGTGTCACGGTCTCTTGCTGTCATATTTTTTTTTTCTCAAATACGCAAAAGATTTGCGTATCATTGTAATTAAGGAGAATAGTTGAACCATACACACGACACGCTTCTGAAGAGCGTCCTAGGAGGTCATACAGTTGTGACTGGACCTTCATAGCAGACTGTTTTGAACTTCGATATTACATAAAAGTGAACAACCGAACTAAGAGCAGCGCAGTAACCTATGGAGCTGGACGTCTCTGCTGCTGGTCGCGCGACCCTGCTCCATCATCCGAGAAGAGTCTTCTACCAGTCCTAGCATTGGTCGCTGAGAACAGCTCGTCCAGAGCTTCCACTTCGCTTAACGTTAAGTTCCCAGCGAATAAGTCGTCGTATGCTGGTTTGGACACGGATGAAATTGGAGCTGCCGGTAGAGCAAAGCCCATCCTCTGCATGAGGAGCACCTCGGCCCGCTTGGAGGTCGAAATGTGCGCCAGCGGCTGCGCGGCAATCCGTCTGCTCCTTTTTAGCAGGGGTTGCCTTGTGGCTGCCACCTTCTGTCTTGGTGGGCTGGCGATTAATGGCGTCATTCGCTTGAGCTGCACCTCCTCGGTGAACCATGCGAGGCGCCGGGCAGCTTCGCGTGACATGGGCGTCGCTTCGCTGGGGTGGTGCAATCATCTGCGCCGCCAGGAGGTTCATCGAAGTTATCTTCTACATGAATCATACATGATGGTTCAGCCGGATAATCTAAATGGCATCATCAGTTCAACGTTCCCTAGGACGTACGATCTGATACATGGCAAGGGCATCTTCAGTTTATATCGAAAGAATGTCCTCTCTTCTTTCTCCTGTGTTGTAATGCAAAGCCAAATCGTGTCTTCTGTTAATATGCAGTGGAAGTACAAGTTACTTTGGCCTGGCTTAATGCCCTGAGGTGCTGATGCACCTTGCCATCAGATTTCCCATGTATAAGAAATTGAAAGAACAGTACTTTAATTAATGAACTATGGTGTGTTTTGATGCTTAAGCTCTTTTCTGCTGGATTAATAACAAATGCTTTAGCCAATGAGAACTGCGATAATAATTTTTAAGTACAATGTTTGCTGTTTGTTTTGATATTAAGTGTTGTCCAGTTAGGCCTTCATTTCCCACCAAGATGGTAGAAAATATTCCACGGTGTTGCATTCTGGGAAACCAGATTTTGCGTGTTATATGTATGCAAAATTTGAGCTGTACCATGATGTGATAATAATACTACACGCTTTCAGCTGCCGCTGGTCGTCAGTAGCCATTATTTGTCAAAACAAAAAAGAGCAATGTGTGGGGGCAGCAGTCCATTGTTTTCGGATTATCATGCCTTGTTATACATAAATGTTTTCCGGATTATATACATGGTCATATACAATCACATAAATCTTGTTTCCTAAAAAAATGCATGAAACTTGAACTATGAAAAAAATATTATCATTTGGTTGTTTTATGTGTATCCCTGAAATGAAGCCGTGGCGTTAGCACGAGCACTATACAAGTTTTTTTATGAGAGAGCTTCTTGATACATTGTGTATTATTGTAGATTTTCCGTTATAAAAAACCCTGCATATATTGCAATACAAATAGTTTGAAGTGGGTGAAGATGATATAATTGTCACTTTCATATCCCTTAGTATGGTGTGTGAACTCTTTGAAGTGTAATTTATGCAAGTTTCGGACTTGATCGTTGAATTTCTGGCAACAAAGTTTACATATATTCAGCCTGTTCAGTCAGGGCTTATCAGTCATGGTACAATATTTTTCTCTCATAATAAACTAGCACCAGCCGGACTTATCAGCCCAGAACCAACCAGCAAACAGGCTGATTACATAATTTGATTGTGAAATTTTCTGCATGGCATACTCATTAAAAAAATCATGCATCCGCTGCCGTGTGATTGCAACGTGCAATGTCATCTTCCTCGCTCAGGCAGGAGCATGCATGGTACACGTCACGTCGCTCATCCTACTGCTCGGCTTCCACCAGTGATGGATTTAGGATAAAGATTTAGGGAGGCTGAAAGTTATCTCCAACCTCTAGCCTCTCTTCCTCAAAACAGCTACGACAAAAAAAAAAAGAGGGGCTCTACAGGAGCTCCATGGAATCAGCGGCGGTAGACGGGCTTAGATCCGTCCCTGGTCTTCACCGCACAGGAGAGAGCATTTAGCAGGAGCTAACGTCGTCCAGCTAGCCGCTGCCGCCTTCATCGCTTAGGAGCTAGCGTCATCCTCACCAATGCTAGCTAGCTAGGGCACTTCATTTTATTATAGTGTGTGGGGACTTCTTCCAAATATAAGAGCATCTCCATTAGTTTTGTAGTAAAAATAACACCCTGTTTTGAATTTTTAATAAAACAGAAAAAAATCTTTTCCAACAGTTTGATAAAAAGAGCTATTTCAATTTAAAATAAAAAGTTACCAAATATCATCTTTTCCAACTCGTAAGTTCCCACAGTTGAGAGGAAGGCCAAATCCGCTTCCCACGCGACGTTTTTTCCCGCGTGTCCGTATCGGTCTCGAGTGCCGATTCACGTTGCCTTAACATTGACAAGGGAGATTAGGAGTGGGGAATAGAATAGAAAGACATACGGGTCCTGATGTAAAGATGCCAGAGAGAAAGAAAAGGTAGGAGGATCTTAATAGTTTTTGAAATAGATCAGGGTTCCTGATGCAAAATGTTTAGATCCGGGTGAGCCTTTTCTGGTGGGCTTATTTTTTGACATGGGCTGAATCCTTGCAGTTGGTCCAGCTTCGTTGTGGCCTGAACCAAACCCATGCAAGCCTTTTTTTTTCCTTTTCTTTTGTTTCTCTTTTTTATAAAAACTGAGATCTTGCAAAATTAACCAAAATTCATAGAAAAATCAGAAAAATACCAAACTAATTTTGTTAGCTTCATAAAAATATGATCTATCCATAGATGTTATGAATCTTGTTAGGTTGTGTTGTCTATAGGTGTGTTAAATCATCCCTGCATATGTTGCATGCATATAGGTTCACCGATCACCGATAACGTGCCAGAGGCAAACCCGGAATACGCGGAGGTGGCTGAGGAGTACGAGGAGGATGTCCTCGTCATCAGTTTTCTGAAGCCTTTACTACCTTTTCGTTCTCTGGTTCCTGCCCAAGAGACCCGTTGCATAATCCCTACTTTTCAGGACTTATTATGTTTATTTGCGCATTAAGTTTTGAGGAGAAAGATCTACACCATATGATGTAGTTTTAAATAGAAGTAAAACTTATTTTTATTAAAATATGGATTAGTCAATGGTACAACTAATTATTTCGTGAACCAGAATTTTGGGTAGATTATTGTCTAATGAAATCTAAAAATGTATTTATATAATTCCCGACGAGGGCTGCGAGGTCTCCCGTCACAATCATTGGCGGACAGACCAATCCCTGACACATTGACAAAAATGTTACGGAGGTTGATATGATGCGTCAAAAAAGCTACAAAGGTCGATATTGAGTCATAAAAACACATGGGTAGTATAAAAAATTAAAGTTATGATATATTTATATATAATAATTATATGCCTTGCAACAGAAGGAAAAATATACCAAGGTATATTTTAATTCGGTATAGGTTTAATAGAACATTGTTATTTATTGTCAACATTAACTTATATTATGGATGTGATGGTCATCATAAAATAAATTATAAAAGCATAATAAAACATAAGTAGATATATACCATTCACGCTATCGTTTTGCATAAATGTTTAATAGTTTTTTTTTCTCTCGTTGCAACGCACGGGCATATTTGCTAGTAAAGCTAATATAGGAAACTAATGGAGAGAGAAATAAATTGAGATTGCTACTTATTTTGTTAACTAACTAAACTTATTGGTTTGGCAAGTTAATTATAGGAAGGACCTGGAGTTGCTCTAATTGCAGGAGAGAGAGGGGCAAGGCTCTCTAGTCCCTACATGGCTCTTTGTCACAAAATTTAGAAAACAAACAAACAAAAAAAATGCTCCAATAGACTCTATAAGTCACTCTTCATCTTTTCCGCTCTTCGAAAGCACCCTTCTCGCTCTCCACTTTTGAAGAGACTATACATGCTCTCTAAATGTAATGTATAGTGGTTTTCTCATATTTGTTCACACAAGAAAACTTATGATAAGCTACTAGAGTATAGAGAATAAAAATTGGAGAGTTTGTTGAAGACATGGAGATATACAAAGAGAATATTCGTTGAGTGGCTCTCTAAATAGAGATATATATAGAGATCGAAATTTATAGAGGCTCTAGCTTATCATAATTTTTCTTGTGTGAAGAAAATCATGAGAAAATTACCATATATTGCATTTAGAGAGATATGTAGCCTCTTCAAAAGTGGAGAGTGAAAATAGTGATTTTAAAAAGCGAAAAAGATGAATAATGATTTGGAGAGTCTATTGAGATAAGTTTTTTTGGGTTTATTTATTTTCTAAATTTTGTGATTCTTAGAGTTACTCTTAGCCTGCAATTTCAGCCAGAGAATTTCTCTGGCTGTAGTCTGTGCTCTCGACACCAAACACATTTTGTGCCTAACATAGTAACATAGTAACGTTAGTCCTGACGACGGATCCGACCCGATACAAATAAGGTTTCATTTCTTTTCTTTTTTAGATTCGGGATGATTACTGGCTTATATCAATAATAAGATAGGAGAAGAGTTACATACGCAAGACGCGCCTACAAGTACCAGAACCAGCAGACTACTGGATCTGGTTGATGTACTCATTTGTGTACATTGCAACTACGAAACAAAAGCCTCTGCCGATTTCCCCAAGTAAGCCTCATCGATGATTTCAGAGAGAGAGAGAGAGAGAGAGAGAGAGAGAGAGAGAGAGAGAGAGAGAGAGAGAGAGAGAGAGAGAGAGAGAGAGAATCAACCGGCAAAGATCATAGGCCGCAGCTTTTCTTTATTTTATAAATATAAATCGACACTACGGTGAAGAGTATGGATGAAAACGGTACGGATATTTATTCGACCGTCCGTTCGATCGAACAAATATAAACACTTATCTGGATAGTTACTCGGATATCCGTAATTTTTTTCGGATACGGATACTAAAACGGATATCTTAGGCGGATATCAAATACGGATGTAATATCATCGATATCCGGCGGATATCGGATAATCCGGTTAAGTATCGGATATATCCGGATATTTAAAAACGGATATTATCCGGATATTATTCAAATGACCTTGGATGGAAAAATGATCAAAATAAAAATTGTAGATCTCAAAAAGTTATGAAACTTTGTTGTTTACAACTTTTTCGTTTGAAATCATTTAGTGCTTCAAAATTTAAACCGTCCAAACTTTCTCAAATGGAAAACTAGTTTATAGGCGTTAAAATTTAAAAATCACAAATTTGAACCATCCAAACTATCTCAAATGGAAAGTTGACCAAAACAATAATTGTAGATCTTGATGAGTTGAACAAACTTGGTATTCAAAACTTTTCAATTTGAAGTCATTTAGAGTTCATAATACTAGAGTCAAAGTGTTGTTTTTTCATTTAACCAAATTTGACTTGATCAAACTTGCTCAAATGAGACACTAAATGACCTTAGATGAAAAAACTTTGAATACCAAGTTTGATCATCTCAGTAAGATCTACAATTGTTATATAGCTCATTTTCCCATTTGAGAAAGTTTTATCAAACACTAGTCACAAATTCTTGAATCTCATATAGACTTTCTGAAACTATGTCACACACTTGTGAAATTTGAACTATATTTTATTCAAACTTTCTCAAATGAAAAAATGACCTATATAAGGATTGTAGATCTTGATGAGATGAACAAATTTGGTATTCAAAACTTTTCAATTTGAGACAATCTAGGGTTCCGAAAACTAGTTTGTAAACGTCGAAATTTAAAAATCACAAATTTGAACCGTCCAAACTATCTCAAATGGAAAGTTGACCAAAACAACAATTGTAGATCTTGATGAATTGAACAAACTTGGTATTCAAAACTTTTTAATTTTAAGTCATTTAGAGTTCATAATACTAGAGTCAAAGTGTTGTTTTTTCATTTGACCAAATTTGACTTGGTCAAACTTGCTCAAATGAGACACTAAATGACCTCAGATGAAAAAACTCTGAGTACCAAGTTTGATCATCTCAGCAAGATATACAATTGTTACATAGCTCATTTTCCCATTTGAGAAAGTTTTATCAAACACTAGTCACAAATTCTTGAATCTCATATAGACTTTCTAAAACTATGTCAAATACTTATGAAATTTGAACTACATTTTATTCAAACTTTCTCAAATGAAAAAATAGCCTATATAAGGATTGTAGATCTTGATGAACTGAACAAACTTGGTATTCAAAACTTTTCAATTTGAGACAATTTAGGGTTCCGAAAACTAGTTTGTAAACATCAAAATTTAAAAATCACAAATTTGAACCGTCCAAACTATCTCAAATTGAAAGTTGACCAAAACAACAATTGTAGATCTTGATGAGTTGAACAAACTTGGTATTCAAAACTTTTCAATTTGAAGTCATTTAGAGTTCATAATACTAGAGTCAAAGTGTTGTTTTTTTATTTGACCAAATTTGACTTGGTCAAACTTGCTCAAATGAGACACTAAATGACCTCAGATGAAAAAACTCTGAATACCAAGTTTGATCATCTCATCAAGATCTACAATTGTTACATAGCTCATTTTCCCATTGGAGAAAGTTTTATCAAACACTAGTCACAAATTCTTAAATCTCATATAGACTTTCTAAAACTATGTCACACACTTGTGAAATTTGAACTACATTTTGTTCAAACTTTCTCAAATGAAAAAATGGCCTATATAAGGATTGTAGATCTTGAATCCATGACCATGACTCCATGAGACCCATGAAGCCATGAGCTTGACTATTTCTACTCATGCCGCGAAGATTGGTGCTTGTATGATGTTTGATGTATGATGTATCTGTATCTTTATCTTATTTGTTGCTTTACTCTTTAGTCTTTCGGCTTAATCTAGATGGATTATGGACTCATAGAGTGGTGTAATGGTTTGCGCACGTATGATATATATATATGCTGCTTTTACTCAATATCCGAATAGATATTTGTATCCGACCTTCTCCGAATCCAATTCATACCGTATTCGATACTCATTATTCGTATCCGTAACCGAGTCAATCCGTATTCGTATATGTATCCGAACGCTATCCGTGTCCGAATCCGAATCCGAACAGAAATATGAAAACAAATATAATATGAGTGATATCCGTTCGTATCCGATCCGTTTTCATCCCTAGTGAAGAGACGTGTGAAATGTGAACCCACCGTCTGCATGCATGTCAGCATTATATTGGAAGGTTTGGAACTCTGGGACGGCCGGACGTGGGCAGGAGTGGATGGTGGAATTGGAACTGGAACTCTCGATAGTCGACTCGACTCTTCATGTGAGTAGCGTGGAAGTCTTGGGTAAGTAAGCTAGCCACACACCACACAGCCTCACCTGAGCAGCTAGCGCGATTCAGGTCGAGCTTTATTTGTTTTTTTCCTCTTTCATGTCCTTTTCTGCTTCAGTTCGAGAGAAAAAGAAGGCCAACGTCAGCGATGACGTAAGCTCGGTGTCTTATGTTTGCGTTTATTATTTGCCGTGCCGTTGGAGAGGAGATCGCGCCGTGATCGATTTCCGCACCCCGGCCGTCGCACCTATGTGTTTATTGGCCGACGTCAGCTGTGTTTATTGGCCGGCGTCAGCTGCTTGCGTTACCAACGTGACGCCGTGCCATCTACTCT
The DNA here is from genome assembly GCA_904845875.1 of Miscanthus lutarioriparius. Classification (NCBI taxonomy): domain Eukaryota; kingdom Viridiplantae; phylum Streptophyta; class Magnoliopsida; order Poales; family Poaceae; genus Miscanthus; species Miscanthus lutarioriparius. The sequence goes on from CAJGYO010000528.1 coordinate 39,175, forward strand.
CTCTATTCTACGGTATTCTAATAAAATATAATTAAGTTGGCTTATTACGAGAAAGTAAAAAACATCATCAAACATATAATTAAGCAAACAGCAAAGCATGACAGCATGCAACATCGTGTCGCTGCCCAATATGCAACCACGTAACTTGCACGCAAACTAAGCTAGGCTGATCGAGCTGGTACCGTGGAGGTGGAATACGTACGTATATATAGATTCTCACCTTAGTAGTGCAGCTACCTGTATTTTTCAGAGGTGGCCGATATCTATCCACACAACAAGCCCTATGATTTCTAATTAACTTAATCAATCTCAAACTGTGCTGGCCAATAGTTCTTTTTAGGTTCAAAATAGTGGTATAGTACGTGTTCATTTTTAGAGCCAAGGACAATGCCATCACCTAAATCTCTAATTACCAAATGATAAGGATCAACTCTCGGAAGCGTGGTTGAGGCAAAGGGTGGGTTTGATAAAACTAGAATCACTTGGAGATCAATCAACAAGATCAACTAACCTGAGGTTACTCTACGGGAGATCAATTAGAGCACCGGAGGTTACTCTATGGACTAGGATAACTCGGAGATCACTCCAGGAGATCGGAGGTTACCTACAAGTTTCTCAATGAAGAGCCATTCTCAATACTAAAAAATATCAAGTCTTAACCCTCCTTCAAACGATAGATTACACGAATTATTTATACTAGGAACATAACATAGGTATAAGTAAAAGCAAGTGGAAGATCATCTTGGTGTATAAATTGAAGAGCCCTTAGTTTTCCCCGCAACCACGAAACAAACATGAACAGCTTCCATTAACATAGCCATAACTCTTAGCTCGGAAGTCCAAATGATGCATTGTTTGTTGCTTTAGAAACTAAACTCACATATATTTCCACACTAATATAGCATATGAATGTTGAAACCTTTGAAATTAATGCCAACAAGCCATGAATTATAGCATTAATTTTGCACCCTTCTCATGACCTTATCAGTGATGTATAAGGTCTAATGCAAGCTAAGCCTAATACAGACAACCAGTGAGACACATAGGTCCCTATTTGGTAGAGCGGTAAAAAAATGCTTCTCAAAGGAGGTGCATAAATGAAGCAAAAGCGCAGTCAAAACAAACTTAGCGTTTTAGTACAAATATGTGTTGTCGGAAAAAAAATGTGGCTTAAAAAAACATATGGTTTAGCTTTTAGCCTTAGCTTATTTTAGCCATAGATAGCCGAGCTAAACATAGACTAACGACATATGCTCCATGCCGACCCTGCCTGTCGACACCAGAACCAACTGAAATCACGTTCCGCACTCTGCCAATAAATAGAACAGATTGGCTCAATAAGCTGCAGGTGTGGGTGCAAGCTATCCTAATCTCACGTTTTTTGTTTTCTTGGCGGCAAGTCCTGCAGTAACCTGGAAGTCCGACAGGAACCTTGGGCGCACATTTGCAAGCCAACCCGACCATGTGCTACGGTACTCCCTCCGTCACAAATGCGTGCAACATTTTTATCTCTAAATAAATTTACTATAAAAGTACATTCAACGATCTATCTAATGATACTAATTATATATTATAAATATTAATATTATTTTATATATAATTAGTCAAATTTAAAAAACAGTTAACTTCTAAAAAAACAAGAATAACTTTTATTTTAACACAGACGAAGTATACGGTAACAGATGCTAGGACTACAAAACGGAGCCTATGGCTTCCATGCGCGCGCTCCATTTCTGAGACGACGGTCACGTCCTTTGGCCGCCGTCACGGGGTCGTTGCGGCGGAGCCACGTCACGAGTCACGACATCAACCCCATGCATGCGTCCTCTGACTCTCACTCTCGGATCTTTGGCTCTCTACTCAGTTCTGAACTTCTGATCGCCTGTATAAATCCTCCCCACGCCGGTGCAATCTTTCGCCTGTTGTCCTATCTACTCCTATCTAGCTAGATCATCCGTGTCAGGACTCTGAGAAGGAAAGGAGACGCCGCCGACGCCGACTATACCATAGCGGCGCTTGGCTCGAAAAAACAAACCGAAACACTGTTCCGACTGATTTATTGTGAGAGAAAAAAATTATTCTGACTAAAAAACAAGCTGAAAAGTACAGATTACGGGAGAAGCGAATAGGAACAGAGTGGTTCGTTGCTAATAGTACAAGTGCTGTACTCTAGTCTAGTTTACTCTGAGTCGGCAATGGAGCGCGACGTCGCGCACGGTGACGGCGCTGTCCCGGCAGGCCAAGAAGCATTCGAGGTGGCCCAGGAGGTTGAGCAGGAGGAGTTCAGCGACTCTGAGTCGGGCTCCGAGTCCATTGAGATCTCCGACCTGAAGCGCCGCATGTGGAAGGACCAGATGCTGCTCAGCAAGCTGGAGGGGCGCGCGGGTACCTTCAGGGCCGCCGGCGGGGCGGGCCCGTCGTCCAGGCCGCTTGCGCCACCGACGGCGGGCGCGGACGGGGAGGAGGAGGAGGAGAACCCCGAGGTGCGGTGCCGGCGGAAGGCGATGCTCCGCGCGCAGGACGGCGTCCTCCGCCACATGCTCAAGATGATGGAGGCCTGCAACGCGCGCGGGTTCGTGTACGGCGTCATCGACGAGGCCGGCGAGCCCATGTCCGGCTCCTCCGACAGCCTCCGCGGGTGGTGGAAGGACAACGTCAGCTTCGACCGGTCGGGGCCCATGGCGCTCCCGGCCCCGACCGGCGAGAGCCCGCTGGGGGCCGCGTCCTGCATCCACCGCCTCCAGGACATCCAGGACAGCACGCTGGGGTCCGTGCTCTCGGCGCTCATCCAGCACTGCGTGCCGCCGCAGCGGAGCTTCCCGCTGGAGCGCGGGCTGGCGCCGCCGTGGTGGCCCACGGGGGAGGAGGCCTGGTGGGGCGCCCAGGGCGAGGTCCAGGCGCACCAGGGCGTGCCGCCGTACCGGAAGCCTCACGACCTCAAGAAGGCGTGGAAGATCTCGCTGCTGAGCGCGGTGATGAAGCACATGAGCCCGCGCTTCGACCAGATGCGCAAGCTCGTGTGGCAGTCCAAGCGGCTGCAGCAGAAGATGAGCGCCAAGGAGACGGAGACGTGGTCCAAGATCCTGCGCCAGGAGGAGACGCTCAGCCGCCGCCTCAAGAGCTCGCTCAAGATCACGCCCCTCGACGGCGACCTCGGCGGCGATGAGGAGGCGGAGGAGGACCGAGACGGCCTGGAGGACGTAGTCCGCGGTGCGCACGACAAGCGCAAGCGCGAGCTAATCAGTACAGGAGATGACAGCGGGCGGAGCAGCGGCGGCGGCGAGGGCCGGGAGCTGCTGGTGGCCGGCCTCGTGGCGGATGAGAAGAACCTTAGCCCGGTCGACGAGCTCCTGAAGCGTTACTACAGCTGCGTGCCTGATCAGCACGAGAGCTTCGTCGTCGCGCCGGAGGACGAAGCAGGCGTCATGACGATGCCTCTCGGAGAGCTGGACCTGTGCGGCGTCGTCGACGAGGTGCCGCCGGACGTGCTGTTCGATCTCATCGCGAGCTGCTCGGGAGCGGACGACGCGTTCCGCCTGATGCAGCAGGACTGAGCAGTGACTCAATGATTGTTGGTCCACGCGTCGCTGCGCGATAGGCCTGCTTGGGCGAGGGGAATGACGTGGCGCGTGGCTGATGGATGCATGTTAGATTGGCCACAGTGTGTGCATCGATGCCCAAAACTAAAAGCAGAAATTCAGCATTGGTGGAGACAAGCTGCAATGGACAGACATCGTGTAGGACCCACTAAATAGTAAAAAGCAACAACTGTAGACAGCTTTCCTCTCTCTTGTGTATATTTTTCTCTCATATACATGCATGTTGCTAGAGAGAGGTTTGAAGCATCGATACTTCTACATGACTCGGTGCCCAATTTTTCTAGGAATTCGGCATCACTCGTAATGGTCGGCACAGGTGTTTGGACCTTCTCTCTCCTCTTCAAGCACCACTAAAACGATACATTGTGGGCGGTCTTAGCTAGTCAAAGTGCGTCTAGGTACTACGCTTGTTTGCGTTCCATTTCTTCTGAGCTTATCGCGATGGGACTTGTGACGGTGAGTCGTCTGTGACCTGTGACTGGGTGGGGATAGTAGCTTGAGTAATAAAAAAGACAAATCGTGCGTGCTCGAAAACGCCAATCGGGGTAAATTCATGACGAACACATCGGATCTGAAATCTGAAATTGCTAAATTTGATTCGCATAAGTTCAACAGAAGATCTTGGTCAAAAAATTATGCACCTACCGTTTTCCGTCACAACACAATGATGTTCAATGGTCCCGTATTAAAAAAAAAGATCGCTAGCGCCCAGATATCTGGACGGACGTATGAGAGTGCACCCTGTTTCCCATGCCCACGCGAGGCCCGTGCCATCTGAACATCGCCGCACTGCTTGACCACACGTGGGGGGCTGTCTATGCCCACTCGGTGATGCCCCAGCAGCTGCAGCAGACGGCTGCGGCACTCAATCTATTTTTGCAACATCCAATTGCGCCGTCTCCGCCTATGACGTCGCGGCCGCACCCGGCCGCGCCACGTCCGCCACGGACGCCTCGGGTGCATCCTCCTCCATCCACCCCGCAGCAGAGGCGGCCACCTGTGTGGATGACGACTCCGGCTACGCCGTTTGCGCCTGTGATGTCGTGGCCACCTACGCAGATGACATCCCCGGCTGTGCAGTTTCCGCCTGTGATGTCGCGGCCACACCCGGCCGCGCCACATTCGCCACGAGCGCCCTGGACACACCCTCCTTTGTCTACTCCCCCGCGAACACAGCCACCGGCTGCACCCCTCCAGTCGATGCCGCGGCCACCCTGGCGCCACTCCCGCTCGCCTCCAGCGTAACGCCAGCTGGCTCCTGGCATGTCTGCTAGAGGGCATGGCTCTTCTTTGGCGCAAGCCTGAGGAGAGTCCCGCATCCTCCAACGCTGCGAAGGACATGGCGATCAGTTTACGGCAAAAATTTGTTAGAACAAAAGGACAAAAAAACTCTTAACTCACCTCGACGCCACTGCACGATAACATTTTGGGGTTGGTCCGCCTGACCCCGGCTGGGCCTCATCGGCGTGTTGCCGCTTCGAGCCCTCCCTCTTCTCGGAGGGTCTGGTTGAAGCGAAGCGGCCGGTTACTGCAGGCTTTGGGGGCACCTCGGAAGACCCAGACGGAGCAGAGCAGTCGGTTCCTGCCGGCTCTTGGGGCGCCGAGGAAGGCCCAAACGGAGCGGGGCGGCTTGATTCCGCTGGCTCCGGGGGTGCTTCCTCCCCCTCCTGCCATGGGAAAGGCCCCGCCTGCGGCATAGATGCGTCCTCGTCCCCTCCTCCCATCTCATCCCATTGGATGGGTGACCTGGAGCCGTCTCCTTCTTCTTTCTCTTCTGCCTCCTCCTCCGAGCCTTGCCACCGCCTTCCTCGGTTCAGCTTTGCCTGCTCCTTCACCCGCCGCTTCACCTTCTTATCATCCTTCTCCTTCCTATTCTCATCCGCGGTGCGGTTCACCGCCCTCACGGCCGCGTGCTCTGGCAGCGGCGCGACGGAGGCCGAAAACCCAACACCATCGGTAGCTCGACGAACACGGCGTCGGACTCCTCCGTCGCCTCCTTGATGCGCTGCGTGACCTCGCTGTCACGAAGCGGTCCCTGGGCGAGCACCATCCCATCGAGCTGTGCGTTGGGCGTCATCCCATACAGCGGGAGGGCGCGCGCCATCAGTGGCGCCACCTTCCTCGTGTGATACTCCAGATGACACCGGCCCCACGAAGGCTGTGGCTCTTTAGGAACATGATGGCATCAAGGATATCGTGCATCCTCTTCTTTTCCTTCTCAGGAGGTCCCCACTACCACACCTGCGGCACCTCTTCGAATGAGGCGCCCGGTGAAGTCTGGCAAGGGGGCAGCAGTGTTGTTCTTCACATAGAACCAAAGCACGTAACATCCCTTGTTGGACCTCGACAGCGGACAAGTCATGTACTCGGCGGATCAGTGGCCCTGGAGGTAGATACCTGCTCACCCCATCGGCACCGATAGGTCCCCACTTCTCTCCCTTTTCTTGTGCAGGGAGATGTTGAAGAAGTACCTCCATAGCTCGAAGTGGGGTTCGATCCCCAGATACCCTTCGCCCAGCGCGATGAAGGTCGTGATGTACTGGATCCCGTTGGGATTTAGGTACTGTAACTCGATATGGTAGTGTCGAGTATTAGTATCAGGGATTCTCGGAAGAAGGAAGCTAATGGCCGCAAACACTAACTCCCTCGGATGGTCAAGAGTGTATCTTGGTCTCGTCCGGCCCTGAGGGCACGGGCGTCGTCTCACCCGACCTCAAGGAAATGGGATCCGGGTCACCCAACCCATGGGCGTAGGCTTCATCTCACCCGACCCCTCAGGCCAGAGCCCCATCACGTCCGACCTCGAGGGCGTGGACTCCGTCTCGTCCGACCATGAGGGCGCGGACTCTACCTCGCTCGATCCCAAAGGCGTGGGCTCCGCCTCATCCGACCCCCGAGGGCGCGGGCTCCCCCTCGCCCGACGGAGGTCCGTACCGCCCCCAACCACTATGGGTTTAAAAGTACGAGTCTCCGGGCAAACTTCTGATGCTAGAAGGGGAGCAGGTGCATCTTGACGTGACCTGTGGCCACGACATGCCACGTCTGAGGACTCACGTTGCCAATAGCATTGGGCGTGCCCGCGTTGTACTACCTACTCCCCGTACAACCTCAGGCGGAGACGTCAACGAGCCATACCGTCCGCTGGGCTAGGATGGAGCGCCACGACTGGCTAATGACGCCCGCATACGGCGTCAGTGACGAACAGGGCCGTGACGTGGAGCCATCCTTGTCGTCATCTATAGGGCCAGCGGGACCCATGTAAATTAGATGGGAGACCTTGCAATACCGGAAGCCTTCCTCTCCTCGTCTCTTTCTCTCTCTCTCTCTCCGATGTAACCTGCATCTTCACCTTCATCCATAAAAGGGGAAGCAGGGCACCACACGGATGGGGAATTCCTAGACACATATAACACTTCTTAGCGGCTGAGGGCTTAGGCATTCCATGGTAGACGAAGAGCTAAACTAGACTCACTCTTTTCACCAGAGACTTAGGACCTTCTCCCTCTCTCGCCCGTTTGTAACCCCTACTACAAACCAAGTGCTGGTAACACGAGCAACAATAAACTAGACATAGGGACGTTTCGCTCGAACTAGTATAATTCCTTGTGCCCTCCAAGCACAGCCATCCGAGTCAGACGCGCAAACTAGAAATTTACTAGCTGGTGATTCAAAACACCAACAGTTGGCATGCCAAGTAGGGGCCTTTTGCGCATCTCATTGTCCACAACAGGCCACGGATGGCTAGCCACGGCATTAGCTAGGTCCCGGGCGTGCACGTGCGCTTTGGGAGCCTAGACTTGTGGGGGGTATAACCCCATGTACGCACGACAATGGACATGGGCCGCACCACCAGGGGAGGTCTTGCCCATAAGATCAAGGCCTACGGTGCTCGGCTCTGGTCGGCATGCACCACAAGGCAATCAGAAGACATCTTGGTGATGAAGGAAGATCTGTTCAGATATGATAGATATCGTATTCCTTGTAAATATTTACCATATAGCCGAATAGATCTAGATCTAAACCGACCTGTTACCCTACCCTCTAGACTATATAAGGCGGGTAGGGACCCCCTCGAATGCATCTCATATTCAATACAATCCACCAAAGACACATGATGTAGGGTATTATGTCAATCAGACGGCCTGAACCTATCTACATCGCTTGTCTCTGCGCTTGTGTCACCATCCGGCTCCTATTACACGCACCTCCACTAATTCATCTACTACCGTAGACATACCCCTCGGTTGACTGCCGACCATATTTCATTGATAGTGGCGCGCCAAGTAGGGTGTGTGTGTGCTGATTCCATGGCAAGGCAGATGGTCTGCTTCCCGAGCTCCTTGATCCTTCCCGAGCCAGGTCAGACCTTCACAATCGGATCTATGACCTGGGTCATTGGCGCCGATGGCGTTGAGAAAATCATGGAGGTGGTGTAGAATCACCCTGCGCCAATCGTGCCAACATCTACAATGACATCTTCGATCTCGACGCCTTGCTGCTGGGTTAGGAGATCCATCAGCAATGATGATCTGATCGCATCCATCGATTGGATCACAGACCGCTTAGCGGAATGTCAGCTCCTCGTGGATTTGGTCTTAGATGAATCTAGAGCGAGCGATGAAGTTCCTGCACTCCAAGGTCACCATGCCACTAATGCCGAGCACCCTACTTGTGCACGTCGTTCGAGGTGGCAAGATGAAGATTTGGTGATCAAGGCACCTCTGAAAGGGCATACCGTTCAACGCCGACCACTCCCCGCCTTGACGGAGAGCTTGCCCAAGCCCTATTCTTTTAGGCTAGTGGGTGTGGGTCCGATCTGTCAGGATGCTATGCACCATCTTTTCACCGAGCATAGCCACATCAATGTCCTCTATCAAATCGACTTCCCTGAGGCCGACCAGCCTGCGCCAATGGTAAACATGGTGCAAATCCGAACAGATCTTCCGGATGACATGTTCCATACAATCCTGGAGGAAAGCCCCCAGCCATACTCCAAGGGCTCTACCAGCAACTGCCCATCTTTCCCTCCAGGCTTTGGGAGAGAGCTTTTTATAGTTAGCCACGATAGCGTTGCTATCGATGGAGAAACCAGTGTCCAACGCCATGAGGGCGAAGCAAGGAACGCTGATCGCCAACGACATCACAATGAAGAAGCAGAAAGAGCTGCCCAAGCTACCAGGGGTGACCTGCCATCTCTCGCTCGTAATCTCCAACAAGGGTTCCTCATGGTGGACAACCAGCAAGTGGAGCAGACGCCGAGCGCCAATCTGGCTATGGCCACCCACAAGCTGGCTAGACTCCCACCAACACCGGACGTACTCAAGATTCAAGCTTTGCTTAAAGCAGCTCAGGTCTAGGTCAACGACATCTGGAACAGAGATCTGTCTTTTTCGACAGTGTCCGCACATCGTCGTAACTCCCGTGGCTCTTGCCGTGATGGGAGGAGTCGCTACCATAGCAGCCAAATCATCCAAGGGGGGGTCTAGGGGTAATGTTGCCATCAATCCCAGATCATAAGGACCACGAAATCAACATGGCCGACCAGCTCGTAACACCAACCAGGATGTTAATCAACCCCTGCGCGGTGATGCCGATGACCGCATCGACTCCAATCTCGATGCCCACAATCGCATCAAGAATAGTCATGCCTAGCGATATCAGGTAGAACTCCAATGCTGATAGGAGTACGCCGACCAACATGGGGATCCTATTGGCTTTCGACCACTCCTCGCTATCGAGCTGACGGACCCCACCCCTTCACAGCAAGGCTGTGAGCTGTACAATGGCCCGCAGGCTTCAAGATCATCGGGGTTGATCCCTACGATGGTAAGGCTAATCCCGAGTAGTGGATGTAGCTCTACGAGATCGCCATGCGTGTCGCTAGGGGACACAGCGACGTAATGGCAAATTATTTTCCTGTCATGCTCTCCTAGACAACCAACAATTGGCTTATGGGCCTAAGGGAGGACTCCATTGAATCTTGGGATGATCTCAAGAAAGTCTTCATCGAGAATTACCTGGCAACGTGCCAGCAACCTGGCACAAAATATGATATGGAGAAACTCCATCAGACCTCTGGGGAACCTCTGCGAAGCTACATCAGGAGTTTCTCTAAGACAGGGAACACCATCCCCAACATCGGGGACAGCGAGGCCATCTCCACTTTCACCAGAGGACTCCACCATCAGGAGCTGCACTCTAAACTTTACCGCAAGAGGCCCAAGACCATCGGCGAACTCCTAAAGGTTGCAAACTCATATGCAGACTTTGAAGAAGCTGATTGGCAGTTCAAGGACGATGTTGCTCGCGCTTCCTGCTCGGATTGCCACCCACGTCATGATGATGATCGTCGCAAAGAATGACGTCATGAAGATCGCAGCAGGCGCTACGACGATCACGAACGCCGTCATAATGATCATCTAGAGGGATCAAGGGCTACATAGCCACGTCGCCGCTGACCAGAAAACTTCAACAACAACATAGAGCAGCCACGCGCTAAGTGCAATTTCAATGCTGCATACGAAAAGCTCCTTGATGGTCCATGCTCAATTCAGAATTACAGCAAGCACACCATGTGGTAATGCTATGGCATGGCCAAAGCTTTTCGTAATGAGGAGCAGAAATGGAAGCGGCGCAAGGACGATGAGTCAGTTGACGGCAAGTGGGAGGAGCATCCTAAGGACACATGACCCGCTTTCCAAGATGCCAACAAGATCGTCGCCACAATCTTCGGAGGGTACGCCGCCTCCGAGAGCAAACGCCAGCAAAAACTCACCGCTCGACAAGTCATGTCGATCACCAAGTACGACACGGTCGTCGATCCTAAATATCTAGATTGGTCGGAGTACCCTATCACCTTCAGTAGGGCCGACCAGTGGGCGGATATCCCATACCCAGGGCATTTCCCACTCGTGCTGGATCCCACCATCCACAATGTGCGGTTCAAGAAGGTCCTCATCGATGGTGGGAGTGCCCTCAATCTCCTCTTCACTGGAGCCCTAACTGAGTTAGGCCTCACAAAGGACGATCTCGTCCCTATTAATTCTTCATACTGGGGGATTGTACCTGGCAGAGCGTCCCAACCTTGCTAGTCCAGTTTGGCACCGCCAACCACTTCCATACTGAGTACGTGCACTTCTTTGTGGCAGACTTCGACACCGCCTACCATGCCATCCTTGGCTGACCAACTCTCACCAAGTTCATGACCGTGCCCCATTATGTCTACCTGGTGTTGAAGATCCCAACGGAATAAGGCGTTCTCACCCTGTGTGCCAACGTCTCCATCACCTATGACTACGAAAGAGAAGGACTCACCATCGCTGATGCGATTGATCTCTCGGCCAGAATGGAGGCTTGCATCGCCGACTCCAAGAAGGTCCCAGCGAAGGAGCAAGCGATCCCGACTCAGGAGCCACCTCGGTCTACGACTAAGTCCAAAGACACAAAGGAGGTTGAGCTCATGATCGGCGACAGAAGCAAGATGGCCCGGATTAGGGCCCATCTTGACCCCAAATAGGAAGACTTGCTCGTTAGCTTCCTCCATAGAAACGTCGACGTGTTTGCATGGAAACCTACTGACATGCCTGGTGTTCCTTGGGAGCTGATCAAGCACTCCTTAAACGTCCCTCCGACCACCAAACCGATCAAGCAAAAGCTCCGACGATTCGCGCAAGACAAAAAGGAGGCTATTAGGGTAGAAATAACTCGGCTATTAGCAGCCGGCTTTATTAAAGAGGTGTATCACCCGGAGTGGCTTGCCAATCCAGCCCTTGTACGAAAAAAGAATAATGAATGGAGAATGTGCGTTGATTACACCGATCTCAACAAACACTGCCCTAAAACCCCTTCGGCTTACCTCGCATTGACAAGGTCGTAGATTCAACAGCCAGTTGTGAGCTCTTGTGCTTTCTCGATTGCTATTCTGGTTATCACCAGATCTCCTTAAAGGAGGAAGACCAGATCAAAACTTTGTTCATCACACCCTTCGGTGCCTATTTGTAACACCCCTGGTGTTTTAAAACCTAAAACAGGACATGCCATCTTATGCATTGCAAAGCATTTGGCCTTGGTGAAAACTTTGATATGCATGCACTAAAACAAGTTTACATTTATGTTATAAGTGTTGCCTTGTATGGTTTGAATCAAGTTCAAAATTTTGTTTGGATTTGAATTTTCGAAAACCCTAAATTTCAGCATTTAAGTTTTGCCCTGGAAAACCCATTTCAAAATCTGAGCACTTTTTGGGGTTGGGCCTTAAAGCAAAAGTGTAGAGCTTGTTGAGTTGTACAAAGTTAGTTTTTGGAGTTTTCAAAGTTGTTTAGAAAAAATTTGAAGTAATTTGAAAAGGCGTATTTCTTTAAATGTCCCATTTTTGAATTCAAATTTGCATTTCAAAATGTAGACCAAATTAGGGGGTGGTTATAAAAGCAAAGTTGTAGAACTTTGAATTTTGAACAACTTTTATTTTTGGAGATTTTTGAGTTGTTACATAAATTTGGGAGTAATTTGGGTTTTAAATCGAGTGGCAATTTGGTAATTTTGGTGAACAGTAGCCACCGATGTCACCTCATCGCTGGCGGCCTTCTTCTTGGTTCTAGGCGCGCGCGTGGCCATCCTCAGCTTCGCGCTGGCCTGGGGAAGGCTCCTTCGTGGCTTCTCTTTGCTTCCTAGCCGCGCTATAACGTCTGCGTCGCCGCCATTTTTCTTCTCTTTCTCCCTCTGCTTTTCCCGTCGCCATCGCCATAGCTCCGTTGAGCTTTTGCCATCGCCGTGGTGCATTTCTAGTCGTAGCATAGCTTGCCACAGCTTCGCCTATTCCTTGCGCACCCAGTAGACCAACCCTTGAAGCTTGACTCCGCCGGGAACCCGCTGTGCGCGTCTTTCTTCCCCGCGGCCGGCAACCTCACCGTCGAGTGCGCGTCGCCGTGGCCGACGCTCCACGGTCTGTCCCTGCTCTTACTGAGCATACCGTTAGCTTCGCCATATTGCTGTGGTGCTTTGTGCCTTGTTGCCTGATCATTTCCTCCACCGCAGCCACCGAAACACCGTCACCGACGTGGTTCGCGCCGCCGTGATTGCTGTGACCGACGACGGGCCTCTCCGTTGCTCCTCCGGTTCAGCCAATTGCTCAGAAATGTTGTGGGTGAGCTCCTGAGTCTTCCCATGCTTTGTGTTTAACCGCTACTAGTCTTGTTTCGCTGGCGTAGGGCAGCCACGCCATCGTGGCCGCCATGGCCGGTGTCAAGCTCGAACCTCGCTGTAATTGCTCAAGCTAGTGCCTCCAATTGATGCGTTGGGTTGTGGGGAACGTGTTGGTACCTTCGCCTTGGCCGGGGACCTCACCGGCGGCGAGTTACCGATGGTCAAATCACGGTCGTCGCTGTTGGACGCGGGAGGACGGGTGGGGTCACCCTGTCGGTGACTCCGTGTTTCAAAATGGAATTTTCCTTTTTCAGATTTGAATGAATAGTGATGTGATTTGTTATTTTTTTGTAGATTTATTTAGAGCTCAAAAAATTATGAAAATTTTTGTGTGACCTCTCTGGGATGTATATTATTTAGGAAAAATATGAAATCTTGTTTTTCAGTACTTTTTAATGTGATAAAAATTGCTCAATTAATTAATAAATGAGTTTCTATGATTTTTCTAGGCTTAATTAATTATCCAAAAATTATGAAAATTGTTTTGTATCTTAGTTATCATGTGATGAACCTTTACAAAAATTTTGAGCTCAGTTGAAACAAGTTGATTTATTTCATAATTTTTAATTAAATAATTAATTCATAAAAGCAAATAGTAACCTTTAATGATTTAGGTTTTGATTGAATTTTTGGATTGAGTTATGACCTTGGGTCATTAGTTGATAATGATCCTTGGCAATGGAATTAAGTGTTACGAAAAAGGTTTAGTTAGTTTGACTTGTAACTGTACCGCGAAGGAAAGTTGTATTCAAGTTGTTAATTTTGCATCCATCATCGAGCATCATGTTTTATATCTCGCATCATGTTAAACATGGCATTGTTACTACGTGTAGTGAACGAAGGTGAGCACATGGTAGTTAATCAAGTTGTGGAAGAAGTTAATTCGTCTGTGGATGTTGGAATTGAGATAGGTGGAACGACTCTGGAACCTAACTTTTCCGTCAACGAAGGCAAGCCCCGGATGCATTTAAACCTACCTTGTGTTTTATAGATTGATTTCGCTTTTGCTTTTCTTTATTGCATTAAGTGACTAGGAGTTAAGTGAAAACCTAATTGGTGCATTACCAACCTTGTTTTTCCATATCTACCTTGTTACCAGTTTTAATTCGTATATGCCTAGTTATGCTTAGCTATGCTTAGAACGATGAAAGTCGGGTAATTACCTGTCACCTACGAATTTTAAATGGATCTTTGGTTACGTTTGGTTACTTATGTTATCATGAGATATGGACATGTGAAGTAAGAAATCTAGATCGGGCGGACTCGGTGTGTGAGAGCCGCAAGATATGGAGGTCTTGTGAGCGGGTTCTTTCCGCCTGTGTCGATTAAGGTCCGTCCGTTGTTGAATTGCATGAGGTGAGACTTTGTAGTACTAACCGCATACTCCGGTAAGCCTTAACTTGGCTATTCTATTACGAGAATGGCTACTCGTGCACTGGGAGTGGAGAGATGGCGGGAATAGCGTGTACCCACGTGGCAATGGGCTGGATTGGTGGAGTACTGTATTCTCGGGTGGCGCTGACCCGTTCTTGTTTTAGAGGATCCAAGGGTAGGTTGATATATGTAAGTCAGGGACCTGCATATGTCGTGTGGTTTGGAATTCCCAGCTGGGTTTAATCGGTTCGAATCGTCGTTGCTCCTCGGTTATGGAGACTCAACTCACTGTTCATCATCGTAGTTAATAACTGAAATTTGAGCTGGTTTTGAGAAAGAGTTTGATATGAAGTTCATGATCTCATTACGGATCATGGCAGATTCATATGTGGTTCTTATGAAGTTTTATATGTTGAAGTAAAGAATTTTGTTAAAGAGCTTTTACGCAAAAGAACTTTGATTATTGATAAAGCCATACCTTGAATCCCTGAGCCTGCATTCCTGCGTTCTATCAATTTTTATTTCGGTTAAGTCTTGTTGAGTACTTTTGTACTCAGGGTTCATTGACCCTTGTTGCAGGTGAGGCTCATGAGCAGGTCTACTTTCGACCGTGCTGTATGACTGTTGTTCAATGCGATGACGATAAGTAAATGCGTGGCCCTTGGGCAGGGCAATCTGATTATGTGTTTTGTATTATGTTATAATTTCACTCCACTACTACGGTTTGTAATATTAATCGAAATTAGTTGTAAGGTTTGAAACTACTAGTTTATAAACTAAGTTATTGTAAGACTTCCGCTGATTTACTCTGGTGTAGATATTTGAATAAATGTTGTAATACTGCAATGACTCTGTAATGTGATTCTGCTCGGAAATCGTGGATGATTCGGGGTTCCCCGAGGACACCCGACAGTCTTCTTAAGTTACCAGGAACATATGCATAGTTGTCAGAGGTCGTCGAACAGTGACAGGTGCATGTGGGCCCTATAATTTAGAAGGTTCTGCCACAGAATGGTATCAGAGCGATCGTTACAAAGTCTTTGTTGTATTGTTTTACAAAAACTTCAAAATGATTTGGGACATATAAGTATAACTTGTTAATTTGGTCCAAATTGCTTCCGACTTATCTAATTTCTTTCTCACCATTCCTTATTTGATTAAAAAGGCTTTGTGTGGTGGAGTAGTAATATTATTATGCCCTATATAAAAACAACTGTTGTTTATGTACTTTATGAGCTTTGATGTTTTTGTTCGTAAGAACGATTCATGCATCATGATTAATTCACTTGTTACTTCCTTCACCTCTGAGTCTAGGTTGGGTAGTGAGTCTAGGTTGAGTTGTGTAGTCCACCCTTGCTGCTCTTGAGACTGTTGTCAGATTGTCTTACTTGGATTAATCTTGCTTCCTACAGTATGGCTCGTACCAAGATGACACCCCGTAAGTCTGTTGGACCCAAAGGAGTTCCTCGCCACCAGCTTGCCCCTAGGAATGACGGTGCTAGCAGTAGCAGCTCTAGGCCTGATCCCCAGGCAGAGATATAGAGGATTTCTACAGAGTTAGCACAAGCTACTAGAGATAGGGCCTTGGATGCCATCCAGGTAGGAGAATTACAGGATCAATTGAGGCGTCTCACCACCGCTCACAGGAACTGCGAACGTATGTTAGTTCGTATGGTGGACGGAAGAAATGAAGCTTGGCATAGAGAAAATGTAGCTAGAGCTAGAACTCTTGAGCTAGAATTCTATGTAGAAGATTTAGAAGAATATAATACTTATCTGCATGAAGAAGTTCATAGGCTAAGCAATCTCCTGGATCCAAATCATGAACCTCAAGCTGATGCAATGGACCCAGGTGTCATCCTTGCTGATGATAGTGAATCGGAAGAGGAAGAAGAAGAAGATCCGGAAGAATTAGTAATGATCGATGAAAGTGATAATGAGGGCGGAAATATTTCCGGAATGGATACCGAGCCCGAAGTTGGAGGTGATCAAGGAGAAGAGTAGAGTTATATAATAGTTAGTTCTAGTTAAAGTTAAGTAGTTTTGTTTAGATGCGGTCTTGTGTATAAATTAGTAAACCCTATGTAATGTGTTTTGGAGTAAGCTCTTGTTGCAATTCAATAAAGACTTGTGAGTAAAGTTTGGTTTGTTATGAACAGATGCGTCGTACGCGGGGTTCGCATATTCCTGGTACTTCACAAGATGTGGATGACATTCCTGATCCGCCACCAGTTCCACCAAATCTAGCTGATGCTATCGCCGCCCTAGTCAATGCGACTGCTGAAAATGCTCGATTGCTTTGAGAGATAGCTTAGACTAATCAGAATATGGTGCAAGGAAACCGTGGTCGCAATCATAACAGGCAGAAGGCTACGTATGTAGATTTTATAGATACAAGACCACTGGTGTTCACCAAGGCAGATGAACCACTAGAGGCTGATGATTGGCTTCGGACTATGGAGTAGAAATTTGATCTTATTCCCTGCACGGAGATTTAGAAACCTGTGTTTGCCGCCCAGCAACTTCGAGGAGCAGCAGGTGCTTGGTGGGCAAACTTAGTGGCGATGCAACCAGCTGGCATTCCAATAACTTGGGCTAAGTTCCGTAGTGCCTTCTGAGCCCATTATATTCTAGAAGGAGTGATGACCATGAAGCTGGATGTGTTCCTTGCTTTGAAGCAAGGGGATCAAACAATGATGCAGTATGTGGGAAGATTCAATCACATGTCACAGTATGCATCTGAACATGTCAATACAGATTCCAAGAAGAAGAGGTGGTTTATGAGAGGTCTGAATACCAAGCTACAGACAATGATGACTACTTGTACCAATGTCACTTATCATGAGGCAGTGAATATTGCAATTGCTTCAGAGGAAAAGTATCGGCAACATAAGGAGATCAAAAAGAAAAAGAGTGTGCCGTCTGGATCTTTTGGTGGGAATCAAAAGAGGCAGAGGGTGATTTATCATCCAGTAAACCATTATCGTCCTCCTTATCGTCCGCCGCAGTTTCAAGCCAGGCAACAATCAAATGTCCGTCCTGCTACAACTTATCAGAATCCACAACAGACAAATACTTCTGGTGTTAGTGCTCCAACACCCCAGGGTCATAAGTATCCCTGTTTCAATTGTGGCAAGTCTGGTCATTTCTCGAGGGAATGTCCGTATCCAAGACAGTCTAATCCAAATTATCAGAAGGCCCCTGCCAATCAACAACAGGGTCAAGCACAGAATAAGAACAATAATCAGAATGCTCAGAAGGGCAAAGATGAAAGGAAGACAGGAAGGGTTTTCTATATTCAAGCCGGGGAGATTCCTAAAGGGGAGCCAGTGATGATGGGTATGTTTCCTGTCGCTAATCATCCTGTAGTTATGCTTTTTGATTTGGGTGCATCTCATTCATTCATCAATAGAACATTTGTCGTGAAGCATGAAATTCCTATTGGGGCAACAAAGGAAAATTTCTTTATACAGTCACCTGGGGGACGTCTGTGTACTAAGGAAATGGTATACCAGGTACCCATAAACCTGGGTGGGCATATTTTTCCCACTACCATGATTATCCTAAAGGATCAGGATATAGATGTAATTTTGGGAATGAATTGGATGTATCAGCATAAGGCTGTTATAGATGCTTTGAATAGGACAATAAGGGTGAGTTTGCCAGATAGTACTTCTCAACTTCTTATCCAACTTCCAACCTTAAGAAGATTAGTGGGCAAAGTTTGTGCAACTGCCGTCAAAGATTAGAGATATCCCGGTAGTGTGTGAATTTCCTGATGTTTTTCCTGAAGATTTACCCGGTCTACCATCTGATAGGGATGTCTAGTTTAACATAGAGTTGAAACCTGGAGCTGCTCCAATTTCTCAGAGAGCTTATAGGATGCCACCCAAGGAATTAGCCGAGTTGAAGACTCCGTTGCAAGAATTAATTGATAAGGGGTTTATCCAACCTAGTTCATCACCTTGGGGATGTCCGGCAATTTTTGTGAAAAAGAAAGATGAGACCCTGAGGTTATGTGTTGACTATCATCCATTGAATGAAGTGACTATTAAGAATAAGTATCCCTTACCTCGGATAGATTTGCTTTTTGATCAACTGGCCGGAGCCAAAGTTTTCTCTAAGATTGATTTGAGGTCTGACTATCACCAAATCAAGATTAAGCCTGAAGATATTCCCAAAACAACATTTACCACAAGATATGGATTATATGAATACTTGGTAATGTCTTTTGGTTTGACAAATGCTCCAGCTCATTTCATGTATCTAATGAATTCAGTATTCATGCCTGAACTAGACAAGTTTGCAGTGGTGTTTATTGATGACATCCTAGTATATTCCAAGAATAAGGAAGAACATGCGGAACATCTCAGAATTGTTCTGACACGCTTGAGTGAACATCAGCTTTATGCCAAGTTCAGTAAGCGTGACTTTTGGCTTAAGGAAGTGCAGTTTCTTGGACATGTTTTGTCAGCTGAAGGAGTTGTAGTTGATCCAAACAAAGTTAAGGATGTGCCTGATTAGAAACCGCCAACCACAGTTCATCAGGTTTGGAGTTTTCTGGGAATGGCAGGGTATTACCGTTGTTTTATCTTAGATTTCTCTAGAGTGTCCAAGTCTATCACTGGGTTGTTGAAGAACCAAGCCAAGTTTGTCTGGTCACCTGATTGTGAAGAAGCTTTCCAGACTTTGAAGAGACTGTTAACCACTGCACCAGTATTAGCCCAACCTGATATCGAGAAGTTGTTTGATGTTTATTGTGATGCTTCGAGTATTGGTATTGGATGTGTATTGATGCAAGAAGGCCGAGTCATTGCCTATGCTTCTAGACAACTTAAGCAACCTGAAGAACACTATCCGACTCATGATTTGGAGTTAGCAGCTGTGGTCCATGCTCTGAAGATTTGGCAGCATTACCTGCTTGGTAATACGTGCCATATTTATACAGACCACAAGAGTTTAAAGTATATCTTTACTCAGTCAGAATTGAATATGCAACAAAGAAGATGGTTAGAACTGATTAAAGATTATGACTTAGAGGTACATTATCACCCTGGTAAAGCAAATGTGGTTGCAGATGCCCTCAGTCACAAAAGTTATTGCAATTGCCTGACAGTAAGAACAACAGGTCTGACTTTATGTCAAGAGATGAAAAAGTTGAATGTAGAGGTAATTCAACAAGGTAGTTTGACCAACATAATTATTGAAGCCAATATTCGAGACCAGATTATTGCTGCTCAGAAAGAAAACAAGGGTATAGCCCATAGCAAGGAAAGAGTCAGGAATGGAAAAGCGGAATGCTTCAGCATAGATGATGAAGGTGTGCTATGGTTCAAGGATCGCCTGGTGGTACCAAAAGTTCCTGAGTTGCGACAGTCAATTCTTGAAGAGGCACATGCTACTAGGTTATCTATCCATCCAGGAAGCAACAAGATGTACCATGACTTGAAACAAAGATATTGGTGGACTAAAATAAAGATAGAGATTGCTAGATATATAGCCAAGTGTGATACTTGTCAAAAGGTGAAAGCTATACATTTGAGGTCCGCTGGAGAGTTACAACCATTACCTATTTCAGCTTGGAAGTGGGAGGATATTAGTATGGACTTTATTGTTGGTCTACCCAAGACATCAAAGGGATTTGACTCAATATGGGTGATTGTTGATCGACTAACCAAGTCAGCACATTTTCTTCCAGTCAAGAGTATATACCCCACTATCCAATATGCCAAGATATATTTAGCAAGAATCATGAGCCTCCATAGACTACCAAAGACCATTGTGTCCGATCGAGGTACACAATTTGTCTCCAGCTTTTGGAAACAATTGCATTCTTCATTGGGTACCAAACTACTATATAGTACAGCTTATCATCCGCAGGCTAATGGTCAGACTGAAAGAGTCAATCAGGTGCTTGAAGATATGTTAAGGTGTTGTGTCCTTAACTATTCCAATAAGTGGGATGAATGCTTACCTTTGGCCGAGTTCTTATACAACAATAGTTATCAGGAAAGCATTAGAATGGCTCCATTTGAAGCACTCTATGGTCATAGATGTAGAACATCACTGAGTTGGTCTGAGCCTAGAGAAAGAAGGTTCTTTGGAGTTGACCTTGTGAAAGAAACAGAAGACAAGGTTAGGCAAATACAAAGTAATTTGAAGATAGCTCTGTCCTGACAAAAGAGTTGTGCGAATAAACGACGTAGACCATTGGTGTTTAACAAGGGAGATTTTGTATATCTGAAGGTATCACCAATGAAGGGAGTTACCCGTTTTGGTGTTAAAGGCAAGTTGGCACCTCGATATATTGGACCATTTCAAATTTTAGAGAGGTATGAAAAAGTGGCATATCGCTTGAAATTACCAGAACATCTATCAGCTGTACATGATGTGTTCCATGTTTCTCAATTGAAGAAGTGTCTCCGAGTGCCTGAGCAGAATGTTGAGGTTGAAGGAGTGGAACTTGAACCGGATTTGACTTATTCTGAATATCCTATCCGAGTTTTGGATCAGAAAGATTGTGTTACTCGAAGGAGGACAATCAAGTTCTACAAGATACAATGGAATCAACATTCAGAAGAAGAAGCTACTTGGGAATCCGAAGATTACTTGTTAGAAAAATTTCCAGAGTTTCTTGCGTCAATATAGAATAATGTTAGTTTGCTCTGTTGTTGCGAACCATGTTTGTAAAGGAACCTCAGCTATTGTATGGACAAGTTTTAGATGTTTTTGGATTGACACATTTCCTTTTCCATTACTTATCCTATGACTTTGAATCTCGGGATGAGATTTGTTTTAGGGGGAAGGATTGTAACACCCCTAGTGTTTTAAAACCTAAAACAAGACATGTCATCTTATGCATTGCAAAGCATTTGGCCTTGGTGAAAACTTTTATATGCATGCACTAAACCAAGTTTACATTTATGTTATAAGTGTTGCCTTGTATGGTTTGAATCAAGTTCAAAATTTTGTTTGGATTTGAATTTTCGAAAACCCTAAATTTCAGCATTTAAGTTTTGCCCTAGAAAACCCATTTCAAAATCTAAGCACTTTTTGGGGTTGGGCCTTAAAGCAAAAGTGTAGAGCTTGTTGAGTTGTACAAAGTTGGTTTTTGGAGTTTTCAAAGTTGTTTAGAAAAAATTTGAAGTAATTTGAAAAGGCGTAATTCTTTAAATGTCCCATTTTTGAATTCAAATTTGCATTTCAAAATGTAGACCAAATTAGGGGGTGGTTATAAAAGCAAAGTTGTAGAACTTTGAATTTTGAACAACTTTTATTTTTGGAGATTTTTGAGTTGTTACATAAATTTGGGAGTAATTTGGGTTTTAAATCGAGTGGTAATTTGGTAATTTTGGTGAACAGTAGCCACCGAAGTCACCTCATCGCCGGCGGCCTTCTTCTCGGTTCCAGGCGCGCGCGTGGCCATCCTCAGCTTCGCGCTGGCATGGGTAAGGCTCCTTCGTGGCTTCTCTTTGCTTCCTGGCCGCGCTATAACGTCTGCGTCGCCGCCATTTTTCTTCTCTTTCTCCCTCTGCTTTTCCCGTCGCCACCGCCATAGCTCCGTTGAGCTTTTGCCATCGCCGTGGTGCATTTCCAATCATAGCATAGCTTGCCATAGGTTTGCCTATTCCTTGCGCACCCAGTAGACCAACCCTTGAAGCTTGACTCCGCCGGGAACCCGCTGTGCACGCCTTTCTTCCCCGCGGCCGACAACCTAACCGTCGAGTGCGCGTCGCCGTGGCCGGCGCTCCACGGTCTATCCCTGCTCTTGCTGAGCATACCGTTAGCTTCGCCATATTGCCGTGATGCTTTGTGCCTTGTTGCCTGATCATTTCCTCCACCGCAGCCACCGAAACACTGTCACCGACGTGGTTCGCGCCGCCGTGATTGCTGTGACCGACGACGGGCCTCTCCGTTGCTCCTCCGGTTCAGCCAATTGCTCAGAAATGTTGTGGGTGAGCTCCTGAGTCTTCCCATGCTTTGTGTTTAACCGCTACCGGTCTTGTTTCACCGGCGTAGGGCAGCCGCGCCATCGTGGCCGCCATGACCGGTGTCAAGCTCGAACCTCGCTGTAATTGCTCAAGCTAGTGCCTCCAATTGATGCGTTGGGTTGTGGGGAACGTGTTGGTACCTTCGCCTTGGCCGGGGACCTCACCAGCGGCGAGTTACCGACGGTCAAATCACGGTCGTCGCTGTTGGATGCGAGAGGACGGGTGGGGTCACCCTGTCGGTGACTCCGTGTTTCAAAATGGAATTTTCCTTTTTCAGATTTGAATGAATAGTGATGTGATTTGTTATTTTTTGTAGATTTATTTAGAGCTCAAAAAATTATGAAAATTTTTGTGTGACCTCTCTAGGATGTATATTATTTAGGAAAAATATGAAATGTTGTTTTTCAGTAATTTTTAATGTGATAAAAATTGCTCAATTAATTAATAAATGAGTTTCCATGATTTTTCTAGGCTTAATTAATTATCCAAAAATTATGAAAATTGTTTTGTATATTAGTTATCATGTGATGAACCTTTACAAGATTTTGAGCTCAGTTGAAATAAGTTGATTTATTTCATAATTTTTAATTAAATAATTAATTCATAAAAGCAAATAGTAACCTTTAATGATTTAGGTTTTGATTGAATTTTGGGATTGAGTGATGACCTTGGGTCATTAGTTGATAATGATCCTTGGCAATGGAATTAAGTGTTACGAAAAAGGTTTAGTTAGTTTGACTTGTAACTGTACCGCGAAGGAAAGTTGTATTCAAGTTGTTAATTTTGCATCCATCATCGAGCATCATGTTTTATATCTCGCATCATGTTAAACATGGCATTGTTACTACGTGTAGTGAACGAAGGTGAGCACGTGGTAGTTAATCAAGTTGTGGAAGAAGTTAATTCATCTGTGGAGGTTGGAATTGAGATAGGTGGAACGACTCTGGAACCTAACTTTTCCGTCAACGAAGGCAAGCCCCGGATGCATTTAAACCTACCTTGTGTTTTATAGATTGATTTCGCTTTTGCTTTTCTTTACTGCATTAAGTGACTAGGAGTTAAGTGAAAACCTAATTGGTGCATTACCAACCTTGTTTTTCCATATCTACCTTGTTACCAGTTTTAATTCGCATATGCCTAGTTATGCTTAGCTATGCTTAGAACGATGAAAGTCGGGTAATTACCTGTCACCTATGAATTTTAAATGGATCTTTGGTTACGCTTGGTTACTTATGTTATCATGAGATATGGACATGTGAAGTAAGAAATCTAGATCGGGTGGACTCGGTGTGTGAGAGCCGCAAGATATGGAGGTCTTGTGAGCGGGTTCTTTCCGCCTGTGTCGATTAAGGTCTGTCCGTTGTTGAATTGCATGAGGTGAGACTTTGTAGTACTAACCGCATACTCCGGTAAGCCTTAACTTGGCTATTCTATTACGAGAATGGCTACTCGTGCACTGGGAGTGGAGAGATGGTGGGAATAGCATGTACCCACGTGGCAATGGGCTGGATTGGTGGAGTACTGTATTCTCGGGTGGCGCGGACCCGTTCTTGTTTTAGAGGATCCAAGGGTAGGTTGATATATGTAAGTCAGGGACCTGCATATGTCGTGTGGTATGGAATTCCCAGCTGGGTTTAATCGGTTCGAATCGTCGTTGCTCCTCGGTTATGGAGACTCAACTCACTGTTCATCATCGTAGTTAATAACCCGAAATTTGAATTTGGTTTTGAGAAAGAGTTTGATATGAAGTTCATGATCTCATTACGGATCATGGCGATTCATATGTGGTTCTTATGAAGTTTTATATGTTGAAGTAAAGAATTTTGTTAAAGAGCTTTTACATATAAAAGAACTTTGATTATTGATAAAGCCATACCTTGAATCCACGAGCACGCATTCTGCGTTCTATCAATTTTTATTTCGGTTAAGTCTTGTTGAGTACTTTTGTACTCGTGGTTCGATTGACCCTTGTTGCAGGTGAGGCTCATGAGCAGGTCTGCTTTGGACCGTCTTTGCATATTTGTTGTTCAATGCGATGACGATAAGTAAATGTGTGGCCCTTGGGCAGGGCAATCTAATTGTGTGTTTTGTATTATGTTATAATGCCACTCCACTACTACGGTTTGTAATATTAATCGAAATTAGTTGTAAGGTTTGAAACTACTGGTTTGTAAACTAAGTTATTGTAAGACTTCCGCTGATTTACTCTGGTGTAGATATTTGAATAAATGTTGTAATACTGCAATGACTCTGTAATGTGATCCTGCTCGGAAATCGTGGATGATTCGGGGTTCCTCGAGGACACCCAACAGTCTTCTTAAGTTACCAGGAACATATGCATAGTTGTCAGAGGTCGTCGGACTGTGACAGGTGCATGTGGGCTCTATAATTTAGGAGGTTCTGCCACACTATTGCTACGCCACCATGTCCTTTGGGCTAAAAAACGCTGGCGCCACCTACCAGAGGGCTATCCAGCGATGCCTCCAGGACCAAATCAGGAAGAATATCGTGGCCTACATCAATGATGTGGTAGTTAAGTCTAAGACTGCTGACAACCTCATTGCTGACCTCGAAGAAACTTTCCAAAACCTAAAGAAATTCCAATGGAGGCTAAATCCCACTAAGTGCATATTCAATGTTCCATCTGGTATACTCCTAGGCAATGCCATTAGTCACCATGGCATCAAAGCAAACCCAGAGAAGATAGAAGCGGCTTCCAAGATGAAACCGCCGACCTACGTGAAGGATGTCTAGAAGCTAATGGGATGCATGGCAGCTTTAAGTCGTTTCATATCCTGATTGGGCGAAAAGGGCTTGCCGTTCTTCAAGCTACTTAAAGCTTCAGAGAAGTTTACCTAGACACCTGAAGCCGACATGGCTTTTGCTGAGCTCAAGCAATTCCTCACAATGCCTCCAGTCATGACGGCACCACAAGCTGGTGAAACCTTGTTGATTTACATCGCTGCAACCAACTGTGTCGCAGTACTACCATCGTCGTTGAACGAGAAGAAGCTGGGCACGCCTATAAAGTTCAATGCCCTATCTACTTCATTAACTAAGTCCTAAATGAGTCTAAGGCTTGGTATCCTTAGGTCCAGAAGCTGTTGTACGCTGTCCTTATTACGTCTAGGAAGCTCCTCCATTACTTTGAGACATATCAAGTAGCAGTGGTTACTGAGTATCCACTGGCTGACATCCTCCGTAATAAGGAAGCCAATGGTCGCATCATTAAATGGGTGGTAGAGCTTGGCATGTACTCCATTGATTTTAGGAGCCACCAGACGATAAAGTCTCAAGTGCTCGCCGATTTCATCGTCGAGTGGACCGACATGCAAGCTCCTATCTTAGCTGACCAACTCGAGCATTGTGTCATGTACTTTGATGTCTCCCTCAACCTTAACGGTGCTAGGGCAGGTATCTTTTTTATTTCTCCATTAGGGGATCACCTCCGATATGTCCTCTGAATTCATTTTCTAGCCTCCAATAACATCGTCGAGTACGAAGCTTGTCTCCATGGTCTCCGTATTGCATCGAACTTGGCGTTAAACGCCTCTTGGTATACAGTGACTCTGCACTGGTCATTAATTAGGTCAACAAAGATTGGTCTTGTACCAGTGACAAGATGGATGCTTACTGCTTAGAAATAAGAAAGTTGGAGGGCAAATTCTATGGTATTGAATACCACCACGTCGTACGAGATAAAAACCAAGCAGCCGACCAACTATCCAAGCTAGGGTCGACCAGAGCCAAGGTCCCGGCCAATGTCTTTGTCTAGGATCTTCAAACTCCATCCATTAAGCAGGAGCAAGCAGTTCACGAATCTTCCCCTACCGAGCAATTGCTCCTGGTAATTCCCGCACCGAGCAGTGATTGGCTAGAGCCTTTTATCAAGTACTTGACCACTATAGATGTACCAGCTGACAAGACCGAGATGGAACGCCTGATTCGCCGCAGCAAGCATTATGTGCTAGTCGATGGCAAGCTAATGCGGAAGAATGCAATGGAGGAATTGCTTCAGAAGTGCATATCTCAGGAAGGAGTGGCATTGCTTTAAGAAATCCACGCTGGATCCTGCGACAACCACACAGCCTCTAGAAGTCTGGTTGGCAAAGCTTTCCGAGCAAGTTTCTATTGGCCATCAGCAGTCGTAGATGCCGAAATGCTTGTCCGACGGTGTGAGGGATGCCAATTTTTTGCCAAATAGATCCACGTTCTAGCTCAGGCTCTACAGATGATTCCTGCCTCTTGGCCATTCGCATGCTGGGGACTGGACATGATTGAGCCATTCAAGAATGCCCCCGGTGGATTCCGATGGTTTTATGTCGCTATTGACAAATTCTCCAAGTGGATCGAGTACAAGCCGCTCGTCCAGTCTACAGCAAAGAAAGCAGCGGAGCTCTTCAACGACATCATCCATAGGTTTGGGCTACCGAACAGTATCAGCACCGACCTTGGTTCTACATTTATTGGCTTTGACTTCTAGGATTTCTATGAGGATTGGTGCATATCCGTTAAGTATGTATTGGTCGCGCACCCTAGGGCTAATGGCCAGGTTTAGCGAGCGAACGGCATGATTTTAGATGCCCTGAAGAAGAGGTTATATGAGAAGGATCAGAAACATCCGGGCAAATGGCTCAAAGAACTACCAACTTTGGTCTTGGGACTAAGGATCTAGCCCAGTCACAACACTGGAGTCTCCACCTATTTCTTGGTGTTCAGATCAGAGGCCGTGTTACCCACCGATGTCGCTTTCTGAGCACCAAGGATAGAGAACTATGATGAAGAGAACAACGATCAGGCACGACAAGATGATGTCGACCGACTTGAGGAAGAATGCTTAGTCACATGTGTTCGAACGGCCAAGTACCTGGATAGTCTACGTAAGTACTTCAACCGCAATATCCAGGAGTGATCCTTCATGGTCGGTGACATGGTACTCCGCAGGAAACAGAAGACCAACGGGATGCACAAGCTTTCTTCACCTTGGGAGGGTCCGTACATTGTCAAGGCTGTGACCCGACCAAGATCCTATAGACTCTGCGATCAAGACGGTGTAGACATCCCTAACTCCTAGCACATTGAATGCCTCAGGCGTTTCTATCCTTGAGATGTCCTACTAAAATATGTACCCCTTATGTATTTATGCATTTCAATAATGATTTTCTCCATTTATTGTTTTCTCCATAATTTTCCTCCAATTATCTTTTGTTTTTCTCCACGCTAAACATCTTTAAGATGATGCATTATATCGCCATTCGACTCGCCGACCAACCACGTTCTCATTCGCGTTATCCAGAAGTAGTCCTGTTCTCGATTTAGCACCTAAACGTGCATGGGTAGTAGCGCTCTGCATCATGGGCGATCGACAGCGACTCCTTGGTGATGCCAATATTCGTAAGCATGCATAGGAGCTAAGCTCTTTACGCCATGGGGTGTGGGATAGCCGAGGCTGATAACAAGATAAAGGACAAACAATGCATCGTTAATATTAAATATTAACACTTTATACATACCAAACACTAAAGTTTCATTTACAACTGCTCGGCATAATGCCGATAAGCCTGTTACATTCTAAGTTGTCATGGTTCATTGCCAGCATCACCGAACAGATCCATGTCATCCACCAGTTTGATCACCGAATCAGACACCTCCCCATCCAGTGCGGTGATTTGCTCGTCGCTCAGATTTTGGGCAAAGCCACCGTCGATTCGTTCGAGCTTCACCGAGGGGTAGACTGACCGGACAACCGCCAGTGCATGGCCCATGGTAGAACAAGCGATGCCACGAGCATAGTGCTTGAAGTTCTCTCGCTCCGACATGCACCTCTCCACGATGATGTCCGACCACGATGGTCGATGAGATCCAGCACGGGTTTTATCCCATTGGAGATGGTCTTCAACTTTTCTGTACTGGCCTCTAGCCGGAGCTTAAAGTCACAGAACCACGCCTGACTATTGGTTTGGATCACTACAGACAAGAAGGGCATTAGTCTTAAACAAATTTCTCATAGCAAGAGGGGTATTGGCATAAGGAATAACTTATGGTTTAGTTCTTTGGCGACTTGTTTTTTTGCCTTGAGAGCTTCATCTCTTTCTTTCTCTGCTAGTGCTTTGGCTTCATGCACTAGCAGAGCTTGGGTCTCTGCCTCCACCTTGGCATCACGCGCTAGGCGTGCTTCGGTCTCCGCCCGCTTCTTCGCTTCATCAAGCTCTACACCAATGAAATATTACTACCAGCATGGGCGAATTGAGGATATGAAAGCAATACACCATGGGGCCTAAGGCCTTACTTTTCTCCTGGTCTACGCCATTGCCTAGCTGATTCGTCAGCTCCCAGTTCTCTGCCTCCAGTTGCGTCTTTTCAGCTTGCAATTTCTCCCGATCGGCGTGCACTTCAGCCAGCATCTTCTCTAGAGTCTCCACAGACTCACGCAGCCTCTGGTTCTCAGCAATTGATAGAGCCACCTGCTTCAGCTAGTGTGCGTGGTTCTCAGAGATCTTCATTAGCTCCTACGACAAACAATAGTTAACTGGCGTAATCTCCAACTTCAATTGGTCGTGTAGACTAACTTACTTCAATCCGGCCAGACACTGATGCTAGTGCCACCCTGAGCTCCTTCACCTGCTCGCTCGCCTCCTCGTCCTCTACCACCTCAATCGTATCTATGTGGCACATGAAGGTACGCAAAAGCTGAGGAGGAGGATCCCAGGTATTTGGTGCTTCGCGCTCAATTTCTTCAATCACCTCAGGGGACTCCCTCGCCTGCCTTGGCGCCCGGTTGGCTTGTGGTCGGACGCAGGTGCCAAGAAACATCACTGGTGTCTGAGCTCAGGAACTGGCCCTTAGCTCTAGGCCACTGGTCTGCTCGGTAGCAACATCTTTATTCATTTGCTCCGGGTACTCGGGGACTATGGCTCAGGGACCGGCCTAGTTTTTGGGTATTTCTCATGTTTCTTTTGGCTGTCCCACACCAGCACCCTGAGCACCGGCAATTGTGGCACTTGGCTCGGCGGCCTATCGACCATCGCCGATGTCGATTGGGTGAAGTTCCTCGATCGACGCTTCCATGCAACATGATGTCGTATCATCAATACTTCCACTTTGGTTATGCTTGGACTAAGTCTGGGGAAGAGACACTTACTCGTTGGATCGCCTGCGTGCATCTCTAAATGGCCGGGGCTTCTTGGAGCTCCCCTGTCATTCAGTTGCTGGCACAAATCTTGAGAACACCGAGGTGGCCGGTTCACCTCCAGCGCTTCTGACCTCACCATGATTGCTCTCCTAGCTGAAGCCCCTCATCTAGGCTCAGTGACTTCGCCCTGAGTGGATCTCTAGTCAGTTGTGCCTTGGGCTAATCGGTTAGAGGCTCTAGTGGTCGGTGTTGGAGCGATCATCCGCGTAGCTCGTTGCTGCAGCGTCTCGCTTGCGTCTTCATCATCATCTGACCAGTCCATGATGACTTGTCGGTGTGCTGAAGGCTCTCTAATTGAGATTCCACCAGTCTTGCATGGTGGTGGAGTGTTCTATTTTTTCTTCTTCACCGGCTCTGCTCGGGCCGATTGTTTCCCGCGCGATGGTTGCCGATGCCTGGGAGGTCTCTCCACCACGTCCTTGGATGAGGACAATGAGCTGCTCTCTGAAGGAGGACCGGCCAGAGCTTGGGTTGCACGGGCATCTACGCCCTTTGGCCAGGTCCCATCCGGCACATCGGAGACATACACAGCACGATCCTGTCCACAAGTTTTCAAGAGGACATTTCAACATCAACAAGATTTGACATTACAAGAACTACCAATGGTACACTCTTACCAATGGTGGTGGATTCGTGATGCTTTATGCCACTTACTTCCCCGTGTTGCTCAGTTTGGTGTTACTTGAAAAGGGCTCTAGGAGGCGAATATAGGCGTCGCCCTTATTTATCTTCTCGGGTGCTTCCCGAGCGGTATCTTCATCAACTGTATATTCATACGCGGGGTGGAACCTCTCCTTGCTCGGCTGGATCCGACGTACGACGAAGTTGATTACTACACCAACTCCGTCAAGATTGTTATGCATCTGACCCAGAATTTGCAGAAGCTCATCGACCTGGGTCATCTCCAAACTGATCGGTCTTGCTGACTAGTTTGCGCTTGGCACTACTAAATGGTCTATGTCAGCCGACGGGCTCGGTTCAGCATTTCGGATATAGAACCACTTAGCATTCCATCCCTTCAACGATGCGTTGAGAGGCACTTGTATGTATTCCTTCACCATGCCATCCCTCAGCTATAGATAAACTCTGCCAACCACTTTGGGGGACCCAGATCCAAGGAAGGGTTTGAGGCAGAAGAAATAGCGAAAGAGGTTGAAGTGCGGAGCGATTCTGACGAATGCTTTGCATAGATTGATGAAGAAGGAGATGAAGAATGCTATTGGGATGGAGATGGCAAAGGTTAATGCCATAATGGACAAGAAGCTTTCATAGGAAAGGATGCATAGGAATCCCAAATCCACGAACAAAATAAGCCTCGAATACAACAAGTTCATTGGTATCGGGGGTTGGGAACGGTTCACCTACTGCGGGGCGCCATCCTGCGGTTACTTGATCTTAAAGGATGCCTTCGAACACCATTTCTTCCAGGGTCTCCCGGGTGATGGTAGATCTGATCCACTCCTAGTCACGGCGGACCTCGCCGGTACTCTCCACCGCCTCCCTCCCTATCTTCTTTGGGATTGAGCAGCTGTGTTTCTTCCTACCCTTCACCATGTATCGGGCCTGATTTGATTTGGCTACGCTCAGAGTCGATTGAGGAGGCGCTACGATTGTAATGCGACTGTAGCAGGGTGTGCGAAGGCGAAGCGCTGAATTTTTTGCCGTTGCAAGGAAGAAGACGTGCTAGGAGGAATGTGGGAAGTGCGCCACGGCGAGCAGATTCATATGGTTCGATCCCGACCCTTCACCTTTAGGGTTTTTTGGAAACCGTGCTGACTCCGCTGCGTCGTTCGCACCCCTCCAACTTCTCCATCAATGGTTATTGGGCTAGTTTAATGGGCCTCTAGACATACTGAATGATAGAGCCTCCTTCGTTGGTTTACCTCTCCAAATTTCACCATGGTCAAGTGCTAAGCACTCTCCAATTTTGCCACGGTATAGTGCTAAGCACTCTCCAAATTTCGCCATGGTCAATTGCTAAGCACTCTCCAAATTTCGCCATGGTCAAGTGCTAAGCACTCTCCAAATTTTGCCACGGTCAAGTGCTAAGCACTCTCCTATGTTCTCCATGGCATAGTGCTAAGCACTCTCCAATTTCACCCTGATATGGTGCTAAGCACTCTCCATTTTCTCCATGGTTTAAGTGCTAAGCACTCTCTAATTTTCTCCAATGGTAGAGTGCTAAGCACTCTCCATTTTTTCTCCATTTTTAAGTGCTCAACACTCTACAAATTTTACTCCAATGTCCAGTGCTAAGCACGGGGATTTTGTCCTTTTCACTTGTTTCTTTGATCCTGCTACAAGATGCTGCTCTATCTTACAGCAGGCTCGGGGACTAAGTGTATACACTCCACCTAGCAGTGAGTGTACTATTTTTCCTCTTACTGGTCTTCAGCTAAGCTGGGGGCTGGCTGTGTGCTCGGCTAAGCTGGGACTCAGTTATTCTGATTAACTGATCATTGTACTTCTTTGATCCTGACACCAGGTGCATTTTTCACCTACTGTCAGGCTCGGGGACTACAATGTATACAGTGCACCTTGCGGTGCTTGTATCAAATTTAACGGTTGGCTAAGTTCTTATTTTTGTTTCTCAGTCATTGATATTCTTTGATCCTAACACCAGGTGTCTTCTTCACCTACTGTCAGGCTCAGGGACTACAATGTATACATTGCACCTTGTGGCGCATGTATCAATACTAACATCCTCTTTGACTAAGTCATGGATGATGATCATCTAACCCCGCCAACGAAGCCTAAGTGTGTATACTTCACCTAAGGTGGAGAATTTTTTAAATTTTAAACTTGAGCTCCTTACATCCTTCTGGCAAGCCTTACTTGAGTATGTTCGAGGCCTGTTTGACCAGTTAAACTGGTCGACACTTCATTTTGTTGATTGGATTACCAGTTAAACTGGTCGGATTACTAGTCAAACTGGTCAACACTTCATTTTGTTGATTGGATTACCTGTTAAATTGGTCGGATTGCCAGATTAACTGTCTGAGTCCAAGTTAAACTGCTCGGACCTACTCAAGATGGCATTGCTCAGCAGATACAAGGCGCTCGGGGACTAGCTGTGGGGGGTATAACCCAAGGTACCCATGGCAATGGATGTGGGTCGCACCACCAGGAGAGGTCCAGCCCATAAGATCAAGGCCTACGGTGCTCGGCTCTGGTCGGCGTGCACCGCAAGGCAATTAGAAGACATCTTGGTGATGAAGGAAGATCTATTCGGATATGATAGATATCGTATTCCTTGTAAATACTTACCATATAGCCTAATAGATCTAGATCTAAACCGACCTATAACCCTGCCCTACAGACTATATAAGGCGGGTAGGGACCCCCCTCGAATGCATCTCATATTCAATATAATCCACCAAAGACACAGGACATAGGGTATTACGTCGATCAGACGGCCTAAACCTGTCTAAATCGGTTGTCTCTGTGCTTGTGTCACCATCCGGCTCTTATTACGCGCACCTCCACCGATTCATCTATTACCATGGGCATACCCCTTGGTAGACTGCCGACCATATTTCATCAACAAGACTTCACGTTGCCACGGAGGGAGAGCTGGTGCAGGCTCCTGCCCCCGTCCAACTCCTTCGCTCCACCGGCCTCGATGCAACCGTCAAGGCCCTCGAGAAGCTACAGCTGCGCACACCAGAGGCCGTGTCCTCGGGAGCGACCAGCTCCTTGGCTTCAATTATAGGAGGCTTGGGCATTAGCTCGACGTCTTCCTAGGACCTCGACCTTCCCAGGACGATGTGCGCTGCCTCACCTTCTCCTTCGTCAATGTCATGACACAGCTTGATGGAGAAGAGCCGCTCTCCTTAGAATATGTCACCTAGGATGCGCTAGTAGCGTTCCTGTTTGGTCTGTGCAATGCCGCGAGGACCGTTGGTCACCACGCGGTACAACGCATGTGCCCACCTCCCATGGATGACAAATTTGTGGGAATGCCTGATTACATCATGGGGTCTTTCCACGACCTTCTCGTAGGAGATTTAAAGTCGATCTCTGACTCTGACTCTAGTAGGGGGAGCCATCACCCCTTGCGAGAATGTTTTATGGCAGGTACCCCCGAAGAATGCATCGAAAGCATCCATGAAGGAGGGGTTACCCCACCGAATGACTTTGATGATGAAGTCAAAGAAGATGCGGGGGGCCTTCCCCGCATGAAGGTGGAACAACTAAGGGCACAACATCAGGAGCTTGAAGATGCGAGCCTCTAGCTAGAGCAGGAGCGCGTGGAGCTCGAATGCGAGATCGAGCGTCACGGGGATGGTGGCTGTGCACGCGCCATCGCCCACGATGTAAACTAGAGGATCGTCAAGGACGATAGAGGCCTCCCACGCTTCGCCCGAGCAAGTCAAAACATAGCTACCATGTCGGCCCTACTCTGAAATCTCTCAAAGCCCATGACACCCAAAAACCATTAGGCCCAATGGGAGATCCGCACGTTGCTCGAGCGAGCAGCGGTGCAACAGGTGGAAAGCTTGCTGTCTCGGCGATGCGAGCTCGATGCAAGTTAGCGTGTGTCTTCGGGATGACATGGCTGAGACGTGTCCATCCACCAGATGCCATGCGATGATGGGGACTTGCCATGGTCCTGGTGCATGAGCATCTCGGCCCCAACCGTGGGGCACACAACACCCTGGACGCTCGTAGGCGCGAAAGGGGTGACAAGAGAGAGGAGGCTGGCCGTGGCTTCCATCCTCATCATGGCAGGCGCTACGACAGCGACGAAGACTAGAGCCTGAGCCTCGATCTACCAAGGCCCTAGGCTTTCGCCCGGCAATCCTAAACGCGGCTTTCCAGCCGTGGTATCGACCGCCGACCAACGTCTCGAAGTACTCCAGGGAGACGAACCCCAACTTGTGGCTTGAGGACTACCGGCTTGCTTGTCAAGCCGGTGGTACGAATAGCGATTACTTCATTATTCGTAACCTCCCCTTGTTCCTGGCCAATTCGGCGTGAACATGGCTGGAGCATCTTCTGCCCAACCGGATTCAAAGTTGGGCGGACTTGAAGGAGATCTTTGTGGAAAACTTCCAGGGCACCTACACATGCCCTGGGAACCCGTGGGATCTGAAAAATTGCTGATAGAAGTCTGGAGAGACTTTTCATGAGTATATCTGACACTTCTCTAGGTAATGCAATGAGTTGCCTGATGTCGCCGATGCCGACGTCATCGGAGCTTTCCTGTCTAGTGTAACACCCCGGGTGTTTAAATATTAAAAACCGGACATATCATCATATGCATTGCAAGGCATTGGTCATATTGCAAACTTTGATATGCATTCACTAAAACAAGTTTATCTTTATGTTATAAGTATTGCTTAGTATTGTTTGAATCAAGTTCGAAATCTTTGTTTTGATTTGAAATTTCGAAAACCCTGATTTTCAATAATTAAATCCTACCCTGAAAACCTATTTCAAAATCGAAGCACATTTTGGGGTTGAGCCTTAAAGCAAAAGTGTAGATCTAGTCAAGATATACAAAGTTTGTTTTTGAAGTTTTTCAAGTTGTTTAGTAAAATTTGAAGTTAATTGAAAAGGCGAAATTCCTTAAATGTCCCCTTTTCGAATTCAAAAGTTCATTTCAAAATGTAGACCAAATTAGGGGTTGGTTATAAAAGCAAAGTTGTAGAACTTTAAATTTTGAACAACTTTTGTTTTTGGAGATTTTTGAGTTGTTATGAAAATTTGGGAATTTTGGCGAATGGCATTTCTGTAATTTTTTGTGAACAGTGTCCACCGCCGAAGCTACATTGCCGGCGTTTCCTTCTTCGGCGTTCCAGGCGCGGTTGTGGCCGTTTTGGCATCACACTGGTGCAGTGAAGGCCACAGCGTAGCTTCCTCGAGCTTCTTGGCCCCCTTTTATAGCCTAAGCCGCCGTCGTCTTTGCCCTTTCTCCTTGCTCTGTTTTTCCCGACGCCTTGCTCATCTCCGACGAGCCCGCGCCGTCATTGTTGTGCTCCACCGTCACTGATAAGCTAGTTCCAGCTTCACTTACTCCTTGTGCGTCCAGCTGAGCCACCAATTCGGCTTGTCTTAGCTGGGAACTCGAGTTACATCGTCTTCTTCCTCGCGGCCGGCAACACCTCCGCCGAGCACGATTCGCCGCGGCCAGAGCTCCACGTTGCATCTCCGTCCTTGGTTTTGGTTGATTCCATTTCGTCTTGATGCTGTGGTACTTAATCCATAGTTGGTTGCTCATTTTGACCAATGCAGTCGCCGGTACACCATCGCCGATGACGTTTTGCTCCGCCGTGCTCGCGCTAATCGTCGAACCACCTTGCTGTTGCTCCTTAGGCTCGGTAATTGACTCCAACCCGTTCGGGGTAAGCTACTGATGCTTCCTAGACCTTTTGTTTAACTGCTACCGGCCTGTTGTCGCTGGCGTAGCGCCGCCGTGCATTCGCGTCCGCCATGACCGGCGTTGTGCTTGGTCCAGTCGATGTTGGGTCTTGATTTTGCCACCAATAGATGCGGCCTGTTGTCGTGAACATATTAGAGCTTTGTCTGTCGCCGGTGACCTCACCATCGGCGAGGAATCACCGGTCAGAGCCGTCGCTGCCGTGGTCAACGTCGGAGGAGGAAGATGACATGTGGGGTCATGGTGTCAGTGACACAGCGTTCAAATGGGATTTTTCTATTTTCAGAATTGACTGAATAGTATCTATTTTTGTTATTTTTGTGTAGATTTATTTAGTGCTCCAAAAATTCTGAAACTTTTTGTGTGACTTCTCTGTGATGTGTATTATTTAGGAAAAATATGGAATGTTGATTTTCAGTACTTTTTGAATTTGATAAAAATTGCTCAATTAATTAATAAATGAGTTTTCAGGATTTTTCTAGGCTTATTTATGTATCCAAAAATTATGAAAATTGTTTTGTCACTTAGTTTTCATGTGATGAACATTTACAAAAATTTTGAGGTCAATTGGAACAAGTTGATTTATTTCATAATTCTTAATTAATTAATTAATTCATAAAAGCAAATAGTAACATTTAGTGTTTTAGGTTTTTTTTGAGTTTTTGATTGAGTGATGTCTTTGGGTCATTAGCTGGTGATGATCCTTGGCAATGGATGTGAGTGTTGCGAAAATGGTTTAGTTAGTTTAACTTGTAACTGTACCGCGAAGGAAAGTTGTATTCAAGTTGTTAATTTTGCATCCATCATCGAGCATCATGTTTCGTATTTCGCATCATGTTAAACATGGCATTGTTACTACGTGTAGTGAACGAAGGTGAACACGTGGTAGTTAATCAAGTGGTTGAGGAGGTTGATCCGTCTGTGGAGGTTGGTGTTGATATCGGTGGAACGACTCCGGACCCAGATTTTTCCGTCAACGAAGGCAAGCCCCGGATGCATAAATACCTTATATTTTACAAATTGATTTTGCTTTTGCTTCTTTTTACTTCATTAAGTGATTAGGAGTTAAGTGGAAACCTAATTGGTGCATTACCAACCTTGTTGTTCTATATTTACCATATTACCAGTTTTAAATTCGTATATGCCTAATTTTGCTTAGCTATGCTTAGAACGATGAAAGTCGGGTGATTACCTGTCATTTGCAAGTTTTAAGTGGAACTGTGGTTACTTATGTTATCATGTGATATGGGAATGTGGAGTAATAAATCTAGACCGGGCGGACTCGGTGTGTGGGAGCCGCAAGACATGGAGGTCTTGTGAGCAGGTTCTATCTGCCTGTGTCGATTAAGGTCCGTCCGTTGTTGAATTGCATGAGGTGAGACTTTGTAGTACTAACCACATACTCTGGTAAGCCTTAACTTGGCTATTCTATTACGAGAATGGCTACTCGCGCACTGGGAGTGGAGAGATGGCGGGAATAGCGTGTACCCACATGGCAATGGGCTGGATTGGTGGAGTACTGTATTCTCGGGTGGCGCGGACCCATTCTTGTTTTAGAGGACCTGAGGGTAGGTTGGTATATGTAGGTCGGGGACCTGCATATGTCGTGTGGTCTGGAATTCCCAGCTGGGTTATAATCGGTTCGAATCATCGTTGCTCCTCGGTTATGGAGACTCAACTCACTGTTCATCATTGTAGTAATTAATAACTGGAACTTGAGGATGGTCTGTGAAGGTCTTGGTTATGAGGTTTCATGATCTTGATACGGATCGTGTCAGCTTTGTATATGATCTTTATGAAGTTTTAAATGTTGATATAAAGAATTTTGTTAAAATGCTTTTACGCAAAAGAACCTTGATTATTGCTAAAGCCATACCTTGAATCCCATGAGCCTGTATTCCTACGTTTTTTTTAAATTCTTATTTCAGTTAAGTCTTGTTGAGTACTTTTGTACTCAGGGTTCGTTGACCCTTGTTGCAGGTGAGGCTCATGAGCAGATCTGTTTTGGATCGTGCTGCATGACTGTTGTTCAGTGCAATGACGATAAGTAAATGTGTGGCCCTTGGGCAGGGCAGCTTAATTGTGTGTTCTGTAGTATAATATAATGCCACTCCACTACTACGTTTTGTAATATTAATCGAACTTAGTTGTATGGTTTGAAACAAATGGTTTGTAAACTATGTTATTGTAAGACTTCCGCTATTTTTACTCTGATGTATCTATTTGAATAAACTGTTGTAATACTGCAATGACTCTGTAATGTGATCCCACTCGGAAATCGTGGATGATTCGGGGTTCCCCGAGGACACCCGACAGTCTTCTTAAGTTATTAGGAACATATGCATAAATGTCAAAGGTCTTTGGACAGTGACAGGTGCATGTGGGCCCTATAATTTAGGAGGTTCTGCCACATCTAGGACCACCTGTGAGTCCCTAGTCCACAAGCTAGGATGTAAGGGCCCTTGGACCACTAAGGAGCTCCTCAACATTGTGACCAGCCATGCCTCAGGCGAGGAGGCAGTCAGAGTGATTTTTTATCGCTCCAAAGGCAAAGCGAGGTGGGACAAGGATGCCGGTGACGGCCCCTCTATCCGTCTGAAAAAGAAGAAGAACAAGCAGTAGCACTAGGGCTCTCTTGTGGCCGCTACCGAGTGTAAAGGTGGCCGGGCGCCTGCCGAGAATGCTCCCGACCACTTCGAGAAAGCTACTCGAGGGGCGATGCGCGAACCATGCCTTCCCCGTGAAGCACCTATACAAGGACGGCGCCCTCATGAAGCAGTTCCTATTCGGTGGCTCCGACAAGGGGAACCAAAGAAAGAAACCTAAGCTGGTGGTAGCCGACGCCAAGGGGAAGGATGGCGACTTTCTGACCCTAGACGGCTACCTCGTGATCTTTGATGGGACGACCGCCTACAACTCCAAGCGCCACCAAAAGATCGCACGCCGTGAAGTCTACGTGGCTGACCCGGCCACACCGTCTTTCCTCCAGTGGTCGGAGTCTGCCATCACCTTCGACCGATCCAACCACCTGGATAGCATCCCACAGCCAGGAAGGTATCCGCTCATGGTCGACCCGATCATCGACACGAAGTGCCTCATGCATGGTGCTGATGGATGGAGGCAGCGGCCTCAACATCATGTACGCCGAGACACTTGATGCCATGGGCATCGACCGGTCGCGCGTCCGACCGACTGGGGCACCTTTCTACGGCATCGTGTTGGGGAAGAAAGTCGTACCGCTCAGGGAGATCGACCCGCCCTCACCTTTGGGGATCCAACCAACTACAGGACGGAGACCCTCACCTTTGAGGTGGTTGGATTCCACAGGACCTACCATGCCATCCTAGGATGACCATGCTACGCGAAGTTCATGGCTGTCCCCTGCTACACCTACCTAAAGCTTAAGATGTTGGGCTTGCGTGGGGTAAACATCATCGGCACCACCTTCCAGCACACCTATGAGTGCGAGGTTGAGTGTTGCAAGCATGTCTCGGCAATCATCGCCTCCGAGGAGCTCGCGATCATCCAGGAAGAGACTAACGAGGAGGCACCCGACTCCAAGCAGTCGGCCAGATCCATTGAGCCCATGGAGGGCATCAAGGAGGTCCTCGTAGACCCTAGTAGCTCTAAGGGAAAAGCGGTGCACATTGGCACCACGCTTTCCTCCAAATAGGAAAGCGCGCTCGTCGACTTCCTGCATGCCAACATACATATCTTCGCATGGAAACCCTCGGACATGCCGTGCATCCTGAGGGAAGTTGCTAAGCATGCCTTGAAGATGAGGCTAGGCTCCAAGCTGGTGAAGCCGCGCCTACGCTGCTTTGACGAGGAGAAGCGCAGATCCATCGGTGAAGAGATCACAAAGCTTTTGGCGGCCAAATTCATCAAGGAAGTGTATCACCCTAAGTGGTTAGCCAATTCCGTCCTTGTATGAAAAAAGAATGGGAAATGGAGAATGTGTATTGACTACACAAGTCTCAATAAGGCATGTCCAAAGGATCTGTTTCCTTTGCCACGTATAGATCAAGTAGTCGACTCGACCTTGGGGTACGAAACCCTCTGCTTCCTTGATGCGTACTTCGGGTATCATCAGATCACCATGAAAGAGTCCGACCAGCTTGTGACTTCTTTCATCACCCCGTTTGGGTCGTTCTGCTATGTCACGATGCCTTTCAGTATAAAAACGTGGGAGCTACATACCAGCGATGTATGCTCAAGTGTTTTGGAGACCTCATCGGGCGACCTATTGAGTCCTATGTAGACGACATCGGGGTCAAGTCCGAATGAACCGACTAGCTCATAGATGAACTAGAGCAGACCTTCACAAAACTACGAGCAAACAGCATCAAACTCAACCCTAAAAAATGTGTTTTCGGGGTCTCGAGGGGCATGCTGCTTGGGTTCATCGTCTCCGAGCACAGCATCAAAGCCAACCCAGAGAGGATCTTGGCCATCACAAGGATGGGTCCGATCTAGAATCTAAAGGGAGTGCAGCGAGTCACGGGGTGCCTCACCATGCTTAGCCATTTCATCTCTTGCCTCGGTGAATGAGGCCTCCCGCTGTACCAACTTCTAAAGAAGATCGATCAGTTTTTTGG
Organism: Miscanthus lutarioriparius; assembly: GCA_904845875.1. Classification (NCBI taxonomy): domain Eukaryota; kingdom Viridiplantae; phylum Streptophyta; class Magnoliopsida; order Poales; family Poaceae; genus Miscanthus; species Miscanthus lutarioriparius. The sequence continues at coordinate 79,512 of CAJGYO010000528.1, forward strand.
ACTCCCGAGGCTTAGGAGGCCCTTGACAAAGTCAAGGAAATCCTAACAAAAGCCCTGATCCTAGTCCCCCCGATCGATGGAGAAATGCTCCTGCTCTAAATCGCGGCACCACCCAAGTGGTCAGCGCTGCCCTGGTGGTAGAGCAGGTGGAAGAGGGACACGCCCTCAAAGTGCAGTGCCCCATATACTTCATTAGTGAGGTCTTGTCTAACTCCAAAACTCGCTACCCACAAATCTAGAGCCATCCTGATCGTAAAGAGGAAGCTGCATCACTACTTTGAGTCACACCCGATGACGGTCATGATGTACTTCCCTCTCAGCGAGGTCGTTCAAAACCAGGATGCCACAGGGAGAATCGCCAAGTGGGCACTCGAGCTGATGGGTCAGGGCATTTTGTATGCCCCTCGAACGACCATTAAGTCCCAAGCACTAGCTGATTTCGTTGCGGAATGGACCGAGGTCCAGATGCTGCCAGCGGCCATCGACCTAGAGTACTAGATGATATACTTCGATGGGTCACTGATGAAGAGAGGCGCCAGCATGGGGCTGGTCTTCATTTTGCCCCTCGGGATATGCATGAAGTACGCGATCCACCTCTATTTCCCCACCTCCAACAATATGGCCGAATACGAGGCGCTCATCAATGGCCTACACCTTGCCATTGAGTTGGGCATCCGATGGCTTGACGTTCGAGGTGACTCACAGCTGATCATCGATCAGATCATGAAGGAGTCAAGCTGCCATGACACCAAGATGGCTGCTTATTGCTGAGAAGTTTGCGAGCTAGAGGACAAGTTTGATGGCCTTGAACTCAATCACATCCTGAGGCGGCTCAACAAAGAGGCCGACGCACTAGAGAAGATGGTGTCCAGCCAAGAGCCAGTGCCGATGGGTGTCTTCACCAGCGATCAACACAAGCCTTCGGTCTGCTATGTGGAACGGGGATAGACCAAGGACAAGCTACTTGCCCTAGGCTCAGGGGCTGACCGACCACCTACCCTGTCCGATCCCTAAGTTATGGAGCTTGACGAAGGTCTAGTGGCAGAGCCCAACCCTCTAGCTGACCCACATGCCGGCCCAAGCATTCCAAACGATTCCCATCATGTGGCCGTTCGTGGTCTGGGGGCTCGATATGGTCGGACCTCTCAAAAGAGGGCCTAGGGGCTACACGCACTTGCTTGTCACCGTAAACAAGTTTACAAAGTGGATAGAGGCTTGGCCGATCTCTGTGATCAAGTCTGAGCAGGCTGTGTTATTCTTCCTCGACATCGTCTATCACTTTGGAGTCTATCGATGTTTTACCACCGATAGCCTGCCATGAGGGTACCCGGTGCAGTTTGTTCGGGCTTTGGTCGACGGTAAACGTAAGAGACAGTCGATTTATCCTGGTTCAGACCCTCGATCATTGATCGAGTAATAGCCCTACGTCCAGTCAGCGTTAGCCTTGCATTGGATTGATTGTGATGTATTGTGTCGTTAAAGTTCCGTCTCTAGGAACCCTGCCCTCCTTTATATAGTCAGGAGGCCAGAGTCCTAGTCGGTTTACAATGAGGGTTCCTAGTAGGATTATAGAATAATACTACTACTAGGATTACATGGGAAGAATCCTAGTTAGACTAGATCTTCTCCCTTCCTTGCGGGGTATCCCGTGGGTCCCGCACCGACAAGCCCCCGAGCACTTCATGGTTGAGCTCTGGAAGCCTCGTCTTGTTCCTTCAGGTCTTGCCGAGCAGGATCAAGCGTCGTCTGAGTGCTTTCTTGAGCGAAACCATGTAGCGCTTCATGAGATCTTCGCGTGATGTGTACCTTTTTGAAGAAAAAAGTACTCCCATTTGGGTGTAGCCCCCGAGCCTCTTGCTTTTTGGCACAAGGAGCTGGAGGGTCTTCTCTTGAAATCACTCTGATTCTTCGTCATTGGGTTCCTAAGCATATACCCAGGTTCTTTATCAAAAAGAGCTCGGATATAGCTAGGTTCGGGTTATTTTTGTCGTGATGTCTTGAAGTGATCTGTCTTGAAGAAGTCTTCTTGGTGATGTGCGCTTTTTCGGAGGAAAAAGTGCACTCATTGAGTGTAGCCCCCGAGCCTCTTGCTATTTAGAACAAAAAGTTGGAGGGTCTTGAATCTTATGTTGTTTGAAAACTGTTGTCTTGAATAAGTTTTTTGAGTGATGTGCACTTTTTTGAAGAAAAAGTGCACTCACTGAGTGTAGCCCCCAAGCCTCTTGCTATTTGGAACAAAGAGTTGGAGGGTCCTGAATCTGAGTTGTTCAAAGAACTAAAAACCTCTCCTGTTGCAGCCCCCGAGCTTATACCTAGGTTCTTTTATTCGAAAAGAACTCGGATACATGATCTTGGCATGTTCTCTGGTAGTCTGCTGTTGTCAGATGTAGTTGTATGGTGGTAGTTGAGAGTAAATGCTGTTTGGCCATGAGTTGTACAATGTTGGTATATTCTTTCGAATATGCTCGTTCTTGAGTACTGCTCCTTCACGCCTGAGTCTTCTTTCGTTGAATTCTGTCTTTTCACTGTGTCCTTTGTTAGGTTTGTTCCATTGATGCTCACGGTCCATGTGCATTGCTTCTTTGGTCTATAAATACCCTCCTGGTGTGATGTTTTGATTCATCGAGCGTTTTGTTGCGTGGTCTGAAATCTCCGTAGTCATGATAGTTTGTGAAGTAGAGCAGCCCCCGGGCGTATTTTGTAGTTCTTGTGTATCTTGTCGTAGCTGGAGGGAGTCTTGTGATAGGGATTAGAGGTAGACTAATCCCGCGGCGGCATTGTACTTAGAATTACGTGACGGTAGTTGGAGGAAGTCTTGTGATGTGTGATACGTTCCTTCATCTAGCAGTTCTGGGTTGATCCTCGTCGTCTGCCCTGAGACTGTCCGGTGCAAATTAACACCATATCCAGCATCACATCGGACTTGGGTAGACAGATGCCTGCCGGCTTCCCCTGGTCTATGTTGTCCCGCCGTGCTGCTGATTTCTGCCTTGGATTCACTGCGTCCGTCCTTTGAAGAAAACAGTGTCGCCGAGTGCGGTTTGTTCTACCGAGTAGCAATTTGGAACACGTAGTCGTTCCAGAGCCTAGCTGTGTCCGGGTTCCTCTTTGCTACCTTGCTTGTCGTAGTACCGAGTTCATTGGGTCTTGTAAGATGTGTAATCTTCTATTTTTTGAAGCCATTTGTAATGGAAAGAATCCTGTCTTCTGAGTTGTCATTCTTTTTTCTGCTGAAGTCCTGGTTGTTTATGAGATTCCTGAGTTCTTTCTATAAGAACCGGGTTCTTATGTTCCTTGTGAGGTAGCCCTTCGTTGCTTCATGGTTGATGGGTTCTTTTTGTAGCAATATGATAACTCCGTTGTGGTGCTGGATGGATAAGTCTGAAATCTGCCCGTTGAACTGTACCATTGTGTGGATTTGTGCCGTCCGTCATTTTAGCTGTGTCAGTAAATGGACCGTTGCGTTCTCATGCCGTGTTAAAACGGGCCCAGTGGGCCACATTTTACTGCTGTAAAATCTATTTAAAGGCCTTTGTTCTTCTTTTTCTTTACTGTCTTGCTTTTGCCTTGAAACCCTAGTCTCAAACATTCCACTGCCGCCATTATCACCGTCATCTGAGCGCCACCGCCTGAGTACCACCTTCCCTTAGTGCTTTTATTGCTTCCGCTAGTATATGGGTAGGAAGAAGTCAGCGAGCAAGTCCTAGGTAGCCTTTGTGGATGAGGAGGCCTCGCTTTCCGCGATCGAGAATCAAGAGTTCATGGCCATGAGGGCCGCTTAGAAGATCTGGCCAGCTCCAACTACAACTGAAGATCAGCTGCGCGAGCTTGTTAGTGGTGGGTTGATCTAGAGCAAGGATATTGCTAATTGGAGAGCTCCAGGCGAGCATCGGGTCCCTGCTCCAGGTCCTGGTGAGATTATTCTTTTCGTCTCCTTTATCCATGCCGGACTCTGCCTTCCGGCTTTTGCTTTTTTCTTCATCGATTTCTCAACTATTTTGGGATTAGCCTGAATCATCTTGCTCCCAATGCTGTCCTTCATCTTTCTATCTTTGTTCATCTTTGTGAAACTTTCCTTGGAATTCCTCCTTCTCTTTCTCTCTTTCGTTACTTCTTTTGTTTGAAGCCACAACCCTACCGTGATGACACTAGCGTTCTTGGTGGCTGCGGGATTCAGTTTTGCTTCTTAAGAGCAAATTCTTTGACTATGACCTGGTTGATTCTTTGAGGGATTGGCGTGCCGATTGGTTTTACGCCACCAATTTGATTTCTCCTCTTGCTGTTCATTCTGGATCTGGTCCCTTGGTTAATGACCGATGGGATAAGAACCCTATGACGACGGCTGAGGTCCAGGCGATCAAGTCATTTCTTGAGAGGATTTGTACTATGAAACAGCAAGGCTTGACCGGCTTCGAGATTATTTCTAGTTTTCTTCGCCGCCGAGTTCAACCTCTGAAGGAGCGGGAAAATTATGGTTTTGAGTACTCTGGGGCTGAGGACCCTTCTCGTATGGTTCCTGCCCTTGAGTTGACTGATGAGAAGGTGCTCGAGCGTCTTCAGAAGATGCTAAAAGGAGTGAGCGTCGTCCCGCTTGCTGTCCTTGAGTACAGTGCTAAGAACCCCCCTGCTGTGAGTTGTTCTTTTCCTATGCGGGTACTTTTGTGTATCTTTTGTTGTATCCACTTTTTGCTTAATCTTTCTTGTCTTGTTGTTTTACTCTTTTCTAGGAATTGGGGCGTAACTTCGCTGATCCGATTCCTCTTGATGATTGCCCTGTAAATGTGGAGGCTGGGGATAGTCTTGCTGGGGCATCCTTGACCAGTAAGTTTCAAACCACCATGATATTTCCTGGCGTTTCTTCCACAAACCTTGATGTATATGTAGAGTATGTTCCTCGTCTAGTTCCTCGAGCTCCTCGTACTGTCGGAAAGAGGGGGCGAGCTAAGGGTTCTTCTTTTGCTTTATCTGCCGCCAAGAAGTCTCGCCAGTCAAGTACTCGTCCAGGTAGTCCAGTTGTAGCTAGCATGCTCTTAGGTGAGCATATTAATACGCTCTGTCCTTTTGTTGTTTGTTTTTGTCTTTGACCGAGTACTTTTGTCCTTTTTTAGCTGGTGCTATGGTGGCCGTGGTCGAGAGTGAGGAAGAAGAGGATGATGATGCCGCCCTTGTTACTCGTCGGTGAGTTGTTTTCTTGTTTTCCTGTTGTTTGAACTCCTCTCTTTGTTTTGACTTTGGTCTTGTTCTCTTGTAGAAAGCGGTCGTCGGGTTCGAGTTCTTCTGGGGCTCCAGTATCGACCACGCCACTCCTGTCGCAGGTTGGTGGTGATATCTTTGCTGCGATAGTTCCTCCTCTGAGATCCTCTGTTCATTCTAGGGATTTTTTGAAGAAGAAGATTGCTAAGTGAGTGAACCTAGGCTTCGTTTCTTTGCTTCTTTTTTCCTTTTTTCCTGATTTATATTCTTATCGTCGAATTTCCTTATCGTCTTGTAGGCCCTCGCCTTCCCTTAACCCTCCGCCGACCTCTTGTCAGTCCTCTAATGCGCCTCTGTGTGCTGAGTCTAGGGACTTGGCATGTACGGTCAGCGGGGTGGCTGTGAGGGAGACATGGTTCCCTAAAGATCACGTTGCTGCTGCTCGGTGGCTCCGGAAGTGACTGTGGCCACGGCGGTGGGTTCTTCTGAAGTGGTAGCCGAGGCTTCCCAGGATATGGCCCTGGCTTTGCCTTCTTCGCATCGGGCAGCTTCTCCCTCTGCTCCTCTTGGAACCAGTGATCAACGCTTGGACGATGATGTGCTGCAGCAGTTTGACGCCACTCATCGGTTATCAGAGCTGACTGCTGCCTGGGGAGCCTTTGCGACTTCTTTTGGGGAAAAGCTCTAGGTAAGTTTTTCTGAAGTTCTTTCTTTTGGATGTTCGTCTTTGTCTTGTTCTTGTGCCCTTTTTCTGTCTCTCTCTTTTTGCTCAGTCTTTTTCTCGGGATCATACCGGCTTCTTTTTCTCGTCTGAAACCGAGAAAAAGTTGTCTTCTAAGGTGAGCACCCTAAAGGCAGAGCTTGACCTCTGTCGGGCCGAGTTGGAGACCGAGCATCAGACGCATCAGAAGGAGGAGAAGGCTCTCCATGCCCGGGTGGTTGAGGCAGAGAAGTAGAGGGATTCAGCTGCCCAGGAGGCCTTGAAGAACGTGGAGGCCATGAAGAAAGAGTGCACTGGTATTGCGAGTTCTTTTTCGTTTTCTTTTGTATTCAAATTTCCCTTTCTGTTGACTTGTTTTTGTTGCCTGGTCTAGCTCTCCGAGTTAAAAAGCAGAAGCTCTCAGAGGGTATCGAGGAGATGAAGAAACTTGTTCGCACTAACCACAACAGGGCCGAGGAGGTAATTACTCGAGCCGAAGAAGAACTCACGCTTGCTAAGTTGATTAGGCGTGGAGCTAATAGGGATCTTGTGCAGGCCCAAAAAACCGTTGAAGTCTTGACTGGCAAGTTGGCGGCGGCTACTGAGAACTGGAATGCTTTGTGGAAATCTTTTCGGTCAGTAGCCGACCTTCTCTGGACTCCAGCAGATGATGGTCAACCTTGGGCTCAATTTATTCCCCAAGTTCCAACTCGTTTTCAGGAGTTTGTGAAGAGGTGCGCCCGCTTATGTACCAGAAATGTTCTTGCCCAGGTCCGGGTTCTTACTCCAGAGTTCCCCTTGTCCAAGGTTGCAGAGGAAGCCGAGAGTCAAGAGTATCTAGATGGTGTTGAAAAGGTGGAGCCTAAGGTTGAAGATTTAGCCAGTAGGATTGCGGACAATCTTAATATTGATGTTTCTTCTCCTGATGACGATGCTTGATGTAATCGACCTTTGTACTTCTAGCCTATGTAATAGGATATTATACTTCCTTTTGAATGAAGATTCTTTATTCTTGTTCATGTCTTCTTTGCCTGGATGTCTTTGCCTTGCTTGTTCATGATTAGAATTTTCTCCGAGTAGTTGTTTGTTCTGGCTTTCATCTGCGTTGTGTAGATCACTCAGTGTAGATCGTTTGTCTTGACAAACTTTCTTGATCTGTCGAGTGCTTGTCTGGCTTTTGTCTGCGCCGTGTAAACAACTCGGTATAGATTGTTGTCTTGACAAACTTTGTGTTCTTGTCAGTACTGAAAAGACTTAGGACCGGCGATCTCAAGTATCTTCAGCTTCTTCTTTTCAGCTTTTCGCTTAACTCGAGATGTGGTCAGCATCTGGTCCTTTTCCTGGTTGCAAAAATATCTCAGGATCGATAAGCCCCCGAGCACTTCATGGTTGAGTTCTGGAAGCCTCGTCTTGTTCCTTCAGGTCCTGCCAAGTAGGTACAAGCGTCGTCTGAGTGCTTTCTTGAGCGAAACCGTGTAGCGCTTCTTGGCATCTTCGAGTGGTTTGTGCTTTTTGAGTACATCCATCTGAGTGTAGCCCCCGAGCCTCTTGCTATTTGGAACAAAGAGCTGGAGGGTCTTGTCTTGAAATTGCTCTGATTTATGCTCAGGCTTAGTTTCAGTCATTTTGCTTTTTGTTTTGGGTGTTAGCTTATTAGCTACCTTCATCGACGGGCTCAAGCATCTTTTCAGCTCTTTTGCTCTCGGCCGGTATGCTCATGCATATTTCGGCCATTTTGCTTTTTGGTTCGGGTGTTTGCTTATTAGCTACCCTCATCGGCGGGCTCAAGCATCTTTTTAGCTCTTTTGCTCTCGGCCGGTATGCTCAGGCGTATTTTCAGCCATTTTGCTTTTTGTTTTGGGTGTTAGCTTGTTAGCTACCCTCATCGGTAGGCTCAAGCATCTTTTCAACACTTTTGCTCTCGGACGGTATGCTCAGGCGTATTTTCAGCTATTTTGCTTTTTGTTTCAGGTGTTAGCTACCCTCATCAGCGGGCTCAAGCATCTTTTCAGCTCTTTTGCTCTCGGTCGGGATGCTCAAAGTATTTTCAGCCATTTTGCTTTTTGTTTGGTGTTAGCTTGTTAGCTACCCTTATCATGGCTCAAGCATCTTTTTAGCTCTTTTGCTCTCGGTACCGGGATGCTCAAAGCGATTTTCACCATTTTGCTTTTTGTTTGGTGTTAGCTTGTTAGCTACCCTCATCGAATGGCTTAAGCATTTTTTCAAACTCTTTTTGCTCTCGGCCAAGGTATGCTCATTGAAACAACCTGGAAAGCCATAATAGGACATGTGTTGTCGAAAAACCATCTTTATTGATCATGAGCATTGATAAGCCATAATAATACACATGTTGTCGAGGAACACCATCTTTATTGATCATGAACATTGATCTCTTGTGGCTTGTATATATATTCTTCCTTGAGTTGTTTTCATGCGTAGAATCTTCTTAGCTAGCTAATGTGCCATGTATTGTTGACTTCTTTTCCATCTTTAGTTATCAACTTGTATGTGCCTGGTCCGGTGACTTTTGCGATAATAAAAGGACCTTCCCATGGACTGAGTAGTTTATTGCGTCCGTCAGTTTTTTGTATTCTTCTTAGTACTAGGTCTCCGACTTTTAGTGACCGAGGCTGGGTATTCTTGTTGTAGTGGCGTCTTAATCCTTGGAGGTATCTTGCTGATTGAAGGGTAGCGTTTACTCTGACTTCTTCTGTACCGTCGAGTTCTAATCTTTGGGTGTGTTCTGCTTCTCCTTCGTCATATTGTTCTATCCTTGGTGACGTCCAGATCAAGTCAGCAGGTAGTACGGCTTCTGATACGTAAACTCGGAAGAAAGGCGAGTATCCGGTGGCTCTGCTTATTTGAGTTCATAGACCCCATACGACCTTGGGTAATTCTTCAATCCATTTTGATCCGTAGTCCACTAGTTCTTCATACAATCTTGGTCTTAATCTGGCTTGTATGAGTCCTGTGCCCAACTTTGGAATTCTGTGGCTGTGAAGGGAGAACCTAAATCTGTGATGATTCGATTGGGCATGCCGAAGCGGTGCATAATGTCTTGGATGAACTTGACTGCTTTGGCTGCGCTGTATTTTGCGAGTGCCTTGTATTCAATCCACTTGGTGAACTTGTCGATTGCTACAAAGATGTACTCAAAACCGCCTTTTGCTTTCTTGAGAGGTCCTTCTTGATCCAGCCCCTAGCAGGAGAAAGGCCAAGCGGGTGGGATGCAGATGAGATTGTGAGCTGGCACATGAGCTTGTCTTGCAAACATTTGACAACCTTTGCATTTTCTGACGAGTTCTTCTGTGTCTTTCAAAGCGGTTGGCCAGTAGAATCCGGTGCGGATTGCCTTGCCTACTAGTGTTCTTGAAGCGACATGATTTCCATAGCAGCCTGAGTGTATTTTATCTAAGATCTCTTTGCCTTCTTCAAATGAGACATATTTTAGGAGTACTTCTGATGATGCGGCTCTTCTGTAGAGCTTGTCCCCCACTAGGACGTAGTTCTTGCTTCTGTGAACAACTTGGGTAGCTTCCTCTTTATCTGCTGGTAACTTATTCTCTTTGATATAATCAATAAAAGCCTGTGTTCATGAGGTGTTGATTACCAGAATCTGGTTGCCTTTGGCTAGGAGTTCTGGGTTTATCTCACCGGGTTGTTTGATAGAGGGAGCTGATAACTCCTCTATGAATACACCAGGTGGGACCTTCGCCCTGTCCGATCTGAGCTTGGCGAGGACGTCTGCCGCAATATTAGAATCGCGCAGGACATGTAGAATTTCCATCCCTTGAAAATGTTTTTCGAGCTTTCGTATTTCAGCACAGTAAGCACCCATGTTTTCTTTGGTGCAGTCCCAATCTTTGTTGACTTGGTTGATGACTACTGCCGAATCGCCGTATATGAGTAATCGTTTGATTCAGAGGGTAATTGCCACTCGGAGCCCGTGGATGAGGGCTTCGTATTTTGCTTCATTGTTGGTAGCTTGCCATAATATCTGAAGGACATACTTGAGTTGTTTTCTGTCTAGAGAAATTAGGAGAACGCCTGCACCGGCTCCACCTAACTTGAGTGACCCATCAAAGTACATCTTCCAGTGGTCAAGGATGGTATTTGACATAGGTTGTTGAATCTCTGTCCACTCGGCAACAAAATTGGCAAGGGCTTGAGATTTAATTGCTTTCCGTGGGGTGAAATCGATGTTGAGAGCACCAAGTTCAACTGCCCACTTAGATATGCGCCCTGTTGCGTCTCTGTTGTATAAGATGTCTCCAAGTGGGAAATCTATCACCATAGTAATCTTGTGGCATTCAAAATAGTGGCGAAGCTTGCGTGAAGTGATCAGGAGGGAGTAGAGTAGTTTTTGCACATGCGGGTACCGGATTTTTGATTCTGACAGTAATTCGCTGATGTAGTATATAGGGCGTTGTACTTTATATACGTGCCCTTCTTCTTCTCTTTCTACGACTATCGTTGTGCTGATCACAGTAGAAGTTGCTGCAATGTACAACATCATGTCTTCATATTTCTTTGGAGGTGTGAGAACGGGCGAGGAGGTGAGGTATGCCTTGAGCTTTTTGAAAGCTTCGTTGGCTTCTTCTGTCCATTCGAACTTATCTTTCTTCTTTAGTAGTTTAAAGAAAGGTAACCCTTTTTCGCCGAGTCTTGATATGAAACAATTGAGGGCTGCCATGCAACCTGTTAGTTTATGCACATCTTTGACACTTCGAGGAGGGCCCATCTCTGTTATGGCTTGAATTTGCTTGGCGCAGGCTTTGATTCCACGATGACTGACCAAGAATCTGAGTAGTTGTCCTGAAGGAACTCTGAATACACACTTGTTTGGGTTCAATTTCCACCTCCACCTTTTCAGGTTCTCGAAGGTTTGCTTTAAGTCTTGAATCAGTGTGTCTGGGTTCTTTGTTTTTACTACCACGTCATCCACGTATGCCTCTACGTTCTCTCCGATTTGATCACCAAGGCATGTTTGGATAGCTCTTTGATAAGTGGCACCAGCATTCTTGAGTCCAAATGACATGGTCTTGTAGCAGTATGCACCGAACGGAGTGATGAAAGATGTCTTGCTCCGGTCTTGTTCCTTTAATGCGATCTGGTGATATCCTAAATAGCAGTCAAGAAAGGATAATAGGGCAGATCCTGCTGTTGAATCAACTATCTGATCAATGCGTGGTAGGCCAAACGGATCTTTCGGTAGTGTTTGTTGAGATCTGTGTAGTCGACACACATGCGCCACTCATCCGTATTCTTTTTCTATACTAGAACTAGGTTTGCTAGCCAATCTGGGTGAAGGATTTCTCTGATGAATCCGGCTACCATTAGCTTTGTGATTTCTTTTTTGATTGCTGCCTTCTTATTGGGTGAGAATCGTCGTAGCCGTTGCTTCACAGGCTTGGAGCCTTCATTGATATCAATTCTGTGCTCAGCCAACTCTCTTGGGACACCTGGCATGTCGGCCGACTTCCAAGCGAAGATATCTTTGTTGTCCCGAAGAAAGTTGGTGAGCGCGAGTTCCTATTTTGCCGAGAGGTGGGCGCTGATGGTTGCCGTTTTGGAGGGATCACCGGTGCCCAGGTCGATTTGTTTGACGTCGGCTTCTTTTGGTGGTGTGAGGATGCTGGGGTTTTTAGCCGGTATCTCTAGCTCTTCTAGGTTCATTTCTGCTGCAATAGTGGCTATTTCTTTTCTACCATTGGCGGCTTGTGCTTTTGCTGCAATTTGGATTGCCTGAACGTCGTAGTCAAAAGCGCGTTTCAAATCACTTCAAAGGGAAAGGACACCGTTAGGCCCTGGCATCTTAAGCAACAAATACGAATAATGTGGTATTGCCATGAATTTTGCTAGTGCTGGGCGCCCGAGGATTGCGTGATATGATGAATCAAAGTCTGCAACTTCAAACTTGATGAACTCTGTACGGTAGTTTGAGGGAGTTCCAAAAGTAACCGGTAGAGTAATTTGTCCAAGTGGCATGGCTGCCTTGCCGGGTACTATGCCATAAAAAGGGGTACTCATTGGTGTAATCATTTCGGCGAGTTGTAGTCCCATCTTCCTTAGTGTTTCTGAAAAAATGATGTTGAGTCCAGCTCCCCCGTCAATTAGTACTTTTGTGACAGTCATACCGACAATAGTTGGATCTAGAACCAGTGGGTAATAGCCTGTATTTCCTACGCTAGTCCATTGGTCTTCTCTTGAAAATTGGATTGGATACTTGTCGGCGACCTAATACAGGGGTACCCAATGAGGGAGAATTGATAAACACCGTTGACACTTCCTAACGGACAGGAGCGCAATGACGCCTCTCGCCCAAGACCAGGAGAGATCGATTCCACCTCGCCCAACCCTCAAGGGCCAGGCTCCGCCTTGCCCGATCCCCGGGGCCAGACTCCTCCTTGCCCGACCCTCGAGGGCCAGACTCCTTCTCACCCGACCCCCGAGGGCCAGACTCCGCCTCATCTGACCCCCGAGGACCAGACTCCACCCCGCCCGACATCTGGGAGCTAGCTCCAACCCGCTCGATGTCCAAGGGTGGGCTCTGCCTCGTCCAACGGCCAAGGGCTGGCCTCGCTCGTCTGGCCGACAAGGGCTGAGCATCGCCTCACCTGATGCCCTCACCCTGCCCCTCCATGATGACAGGAATAGGGTAAGACGGGATGTTAGAGTCAAACCGCGGCAGCAAGGACCATGCCCTGTGCCACTAACAAGTACCATCGAGGTACGACGGGATGGGTGCTTTAGGCCCCGCCAGACCTGACAGAGCCTAAACAATGTTGTTGGCGCCAGGTTTTTTGGCCTACAGTATTGTGGGCGCCACCTTCAACCCTCGGGCACGGAGCCTAACATAAACACCGCTATGAGACTCATGTTCCTATAGTGACAGGCGTACGGGCGTCGTACCGTTCGTCCCCCCATAGTGTCACAGGCCGACATCCCTGTCCGACATGCCGCTCGCAGGGGCGGGATGGGACGTGACCACTTGCAGGGCATGATGTCGTCAACGCACGCATACCCGGCGAATGCGCCCTCTCTAACACCGTCCGGCTGTGTCGGGGGGAGGGCTGGCCTAGAGGAAGAAGAAGACCCGGCGCTTTCAGAGGACCTTCTTGGTCTCTAGTTTTTTATCCTTCCTCCACCATGTAAGCCCTACTCCCCTTGGTCTATAAAAGGAGGGGTAGGGCACCGCGCTAAGGAGAGATCGATTTTCAATGAATAACCCACATACAGAAGAGCTTTCCGCGTTCGCCGGGTACTGTGTCGGGGGTAGGGCTGTGTCGGGGGGAGCGCTGTACCCCCTACTACGAACTGCTTTCAGCGCTAATAACACGAGTAGCAATAGACTGGACATAGGGATATTTAGCCCGAACCAGTATAAACCTTGTGTCCTTTAGCGCACCATTCGAGCCTAACGCGCATAATTATAAATTTACTAGCCGGTGCTTGTTCGAAACACCGACAGTTGGCGTGCCAGGTAGGGGCCTTTCCGCGTTCAAAACCAGGCCACTGATGGCTAACCACAACGTCAGCTGGGTCCTAGGCGCACACGTGCGCTTTGGGAGCCTAGATTTTGGCATTACGGTGGGGGGAGAGTTGGTGTGGGCGCACACCGCCATCCATTCTCTCCCCTCCATCGTCCTCGACCACGAGGGGCTTGGGCACCGGCTCGGCGTATCCCTCGGACCCCAGCAGTCCAGGGAGAACTAGCGTTGCCTCGCCCTTCCCAACAACGACGATGTGGCACAACCTTCCAGAAAGAGCCCCCTCTCTCCGGAGCACCACATACGGAGCACTCCGACAGTGTTTCCGTTCGGTCTCCGCAACGCCGCGGCAACCGCTTGCCACCTCGTGGCACTATGCATGGTTCAAACTCCCGCGGACAGCGAGTTCGTGGGGTAATTGAACATGACACGGAGTCCCTCCACAAACTCCTCACCGAGGAGCTAGAATCATCCTCTGGCTCTGACTCCAGCATGGGGAGCCATCACCCCTCCCGGGAATGCTTCATGGCGGACACCTCCGAGGGACACGTCGAAAGCATCTCCAAGGGGGAGGCTACTCCGGTGGCCAACCCTGACGTCAGGAATGGAGGGAAGGTGGCGGCCCCATCCCACGTAAACACGGAGCAGCTAAGAGCACGAAAGCTGGAGATCGATGATGCCGGACAACAGCTCATCTAGGAGTACCAGAGAATCGAGGAGGAGATCAAGCGTCGCGGGGATGGTGGGCACGCACGCGCCACGGCCTGTGATGTATACCAGAGGATCCTCACCAATGACGGAGCCCTCCCTCACTTTGCCCGGGCAAGCCAGAACATCGCCGCCGCAACGGCCTTGCTTCATGGCCTTCCAGAGGTCGTGACGTCCGAAGATCGTCGGGCCCACCGCGAGATCCGCACGTTGCTCGAGCGTGCGGCGGCACAGCAGGCGGAAAGCTCATTGTCTCAGCGACGTGAGCTCGATGCCAGCCAGTGCACGCCCTCGGCATGTCCCACCAAGGACGCGTCGATACACCAGACACTGCCAGACGGCAGGCGGCACACCCCTGTTCCGGTGCATCAACGTCTCGGCCACAACCACGACGCACACAGCACCATCGACGCCCGCAGACGTGCCTACAACAACTCAAGAGAAGGAGCCAAACGCGGCTACCACCCTTGGCGCAGCGAACGCTACGACAGCGACAAGGACCGGAGCTCGAGCCCCGGCCTACCGGGCCCTCAGGCCTTCGGCCGGCACATCCTCAACACTGCTTTCCCGCCAAGGTACCGACTGCCTACCAACATCCCTAAATATTCTAGAGAAACAAACCCCAGGCTTTGGCTCAAGGACTATCGGCTTGCCTGTCAAGTCGGTGGCGCGAATGATGACGATTTCATTATTCGCAATCTCCCACTATTCTTGGCCGATTCGGCGTGAGCATGGTTGGAGCACCTACCGCCCGACACCATTCAGAGATGGGCGAACTTAAGGGAGGTCTTTGTGGGAAACTTCCAGGGCACATACAAGAGCCCCGGGAACCCATGGGACCTCAAAAACTGCCGCCAGAAGGCCAATAAAACCCTCCGCGGGTACATCCGGTGCTTCTCCCGGCAGTGCAACGAGCTCCCTAACGTCGCCGATGCCGACGTGATAGGAGCCTTCCTATCCGGTACCATCTGTGAGTCTTTGGTCCATAAGCTAGGACACAAGGGCCCATGGACCACCAAGGAACTCCTGGACATCGCCACTAGCCACGCCTTAGGAGAGGAGGCAGTCGGAGCGATCTTCGACCGTTCCGACGGCAAGGCAAGGCGGGACAGGGGCACCGGCGCCGGCGCCTCCAACCATTCCGCCAAAAGAAAGAATAAGAAGCAACGACGCGATGACTCGCTCGTGGCCACTACCGACCACAGGGGGCCCGGAAGCCCACGGAGGGCACTCCGAACCACTTTGAAAAAATGCTCGAAGGGTCGTGCCCGAACCACGCTTTCCCGGCCAAGCATATGTACAAGGATTGTGGCGTCATGCGCAAATACTTGTCCGGAGGCCTCAACAAAGGGGAGCAAGGGAAGGAGCCTGCCCCCACCACTGACGACATCGAGGAGAAGGATGACGCCTTCCCAACGCCGAATGGTGCCCTCATGATCTTCGGAGGATCAACGGCCTATGACTCCAAACACCGCCAGAAGGTCGAGGGCCGCGAGGTCTACACGGCCGGACCAGCCACACCTGCCTTCCTCCGATGGTCTGAATCCACCATAACCTTCAACTGGGCCGACCATCCGGATGTCGTCCCACACCCAGGAAGGTACCTGCTTGTTGTCGACCCGATCGTCGGCCCAAAACGGCTCACGAAAGTACTGATGGACGGAGGCAGCGGCCTCAACATCATGTACGCAAAGGCACTCGACGAGATGGGCGTGGACCAGACAAACCTCTGCCTGATCCAAGCGCCTTTCCATGGCATCGTGCCTAGCAAACAGGTCGTGCCACTGGGGCAGATCGATCTGCCCGTCACTTTCGGGGATCAGTCCAACTATAGGACTGAAACCCTCACCTTTGATGTGCTAGGATTCCCGGGAACCTTCCACACCATCCTGGGCCGACCATGTTACACGAAGTTCATCGCCGTCCCCAACTATACATATCTCAAGCTGAAGATGACGGGCCCTCGTGGGGTCATCACCGTCGGCACCTCCTTCCAACGCGCTTACGAGTGTGAAGTCGAATGCTGCGGCCACGCCGCCGCGGTTGTCGCCTCTAGGGAACTCGCCACCATCAGGGAGGAGGCTGCCAAAAAAGCGCCCGACACGAAGAAATCGACCGGGTCGTTCGAATCGGTAGAGGGCTCCAAGGAGGTCCTCGTGGACCCCAGCAGCTCTGAGGAAAAAATGGTATGCATTGGTACCGCCTTCTCCTCCGAATAGGAAAGCGCGCTCGTCGACTTCTTCCGCGACAACAAAGATATCATTGCGTGGAAACTCTCGGATATGCTAGGCATCCCAAGGGAGGTCACCGAGCATACTTTAAAAATCCACGCAGGCTCCAAGCCAGTAAAGCAACGCCTGCACCGCTTCGACGAGGAAAAGCGTAGAGCCATCGACGAAGAAATATCGAAACTGTTGGCCGCCGGATTCATCAGGGAAGTACACCACCCAGAGTGGTTGGCAAATCCCGTTCTTGTGCGAAAGAAGAGCTGAAAGTGGAGGATGTGTGTTGACTACACAGGTCTCAACTAGGCATGCCCAAAGGACCCGTTTCCTTTGCCACGCATAGACTAGATAGTCGATTCTACCTCAGGGTGCGAAACCCTCTGCTTCCTTGACGCGTATTCCGGCTACCACCAGATCGCAATGAGGGAGTTCGACCAGCTCGCGACGTCTTTCATCACCCCCTTTGGATCGTTCTGCTACATTTCAATGCCGTTCGGTCCAAAGAACGCCGGGGCAACTTACCAGCGTTGTATGCTAAACTGCTTAGGGGACCTCATCGGGTGGACCGTTGAGGCCTACATCGACGACATCGTAGTTAAGTCCAAACAGGCAGACCACCTCGTCGCCGATCTTGATAAAACCTTTGCTAAACTCCGGGCAAATGGCATCAAACTCAATCCCGAAAAATGTGTTTTCGGGGTCTCGAGGGGCATGCTGCTCGGCTTCATCGTCTCCGAGAGTGGTATCAAGGCCAACCCAGAAAAAATCTCAGCCATCACGAAGATGGGCCCAATCCAGAACATAAAGGGGGTTCAGCGGATCACGGGGTGCCTCGCCGCCCTCAGCCGATTCATCTTGCGCCTCGGCGAACGAGGACTCCCCCTTTATCAACTCCTGAAAAAAACCGACCGCTTCGAGTGGACAACCAAGGCCCAGGAGGCGCTCGATAGGGTCAAGCTACTACTAACAAAGCCCCCAGTCCTAGTCCCTCCAAGCGACGGAGAATCCCTCCTACTATACATAGCGGCCACCACACAAGTGGTCAGCACCGCCCTAGTAGTAGAGCGGGAAGAGGAGGGGCACGCCTTCAAAGTACAGCACCCAGTGTACTTCATCAGCGAGGTACTGTCCGACTCCAAAACCCGCTACTCCCAGATCCAGAAACTCCTATACGCCGTACTCATCACCAAGAGGAAATTGCGCCACTACTTTGAGTCACATGTCATGACGGTCATGACGTTGTTCCCCCTCGGTGAGGTCATCCATAGCCAGGACGCCACGGGGAGAACCGCAAAATGGGCACTCGAGCTAATGGATCAAGGCATCGCGTATACACCCCGAACGGTAATCAAGTCCCAGGTGTTGGCTGACTTCATCGCGGAGTGGACTGAGTCCAGACACCACCAGCGGTCGTCGATCATGAGTATTGGACAATGTACTTCGACGGGTCGCTAATGAAAAAGGGTGCCGGTGCAGGGCTGGTCTTCGTATCACCCCTCGAGGTCTGCATGAGGTACATGATTCATCTCCATTTTCCCTCATCAAATAATGTGGCCGAATATGAAGCACTCATCAATGGCCTACGAATCGCCATCGAGTTGGGCATCCGACGCCTCGACATCAGGGGTGACTCCCAGCTGGTCGTCAACCAGGTTATGAAGGAGTCAACCTGCCACGACGCCAGGATGGCTGTGTACTACCAAGAGGTCCGATGGCTAGAAGACAAGTTCGACGGTCTCGAGCTCAACCACGTCCCAAGATGCCTCAACGAGGCGGCCGACGCACTTGCAAAAGCCATGTCTGGCCGAGAGCCGGTGCCAATGGGTGTGTTCGCCAGCGATCAACATAAACCCTCAGTGTGCTACGAAAGGACAGAACCGACCGATGATGGCCCGTCTGATCTAGCCCCGAGTGCTGAGCCACCGATGGCTCCGCCCGACCCTAAGGTCATGGAGCTTGAAGTGGACCCAACAACGGAGCCCACCCTCCGGATGACTGGAGAACGCTCTACATCGACTACCTCCTCCACGATGCGCTGCCAGCAACCAAGATGGAAGCTCGACGGCTCGCACGTCGCGCCAAGTCCTTTGTTCTTATAGAGGGCGAACTCTACAAATGGAGCCACACCGGGATCCTCTAGCGTTGTATCCCTAGCGAATAGGGAAAACTTCTGCTGAGCGATATCCACGATGGGGTTTGCGGCCACCATGCCGCACCGAGGACCTCGGTTGGAAACACATTCCAATAGGGCTTTTACTGGCCCACTGCAGTAGCTGACGTCGAGCAAATCGTACGCACCTGGGAAGGGGGTCAATACTACGCTCGGCAAACTCACCTCCCGGCCCAGGCACTCCAGATGATCCCCATCACGTGGCCCTTCGCGGTCTGGGGGCTCGATCTGGTTGGGCCATTCAAAAAGGCGCCCGAGGGCTTCACCCACCTACTTATCACCATAGACAAGTTTACGAAATGGATCGAAGCTCGGCCAATCTCCACAATCAAATCCGAACAGGCTGTGCTGTTCTTCCTCGACATCATCCATCGTTTTGGAGTACCAAACTCCATCATCACAGACAATGGCACACAGTTCACCGACAGGAAATTCATTTGATTCTGCGATTAACAACACATCCAGATCGATTGGGCGGTCGTCGCGCACCCCCAGATGAATGGGCAGGTCGAGCGCGCAAACGGCATGCTACTATAGGGCCTCAAGCCCAGGATCTTCAACGGTTGAACAAGTTCGGTGCACGTTGGGTCGCCGAGCTCCCTACAGTACTCTGGAGCCTGAGAACAACTCCCGGCCGGGCCACCGGCTACACGCCTTTCTTCATGGTCTACGGTGCCAAGGTCGTCCTCCCGATGGACCTCGACTACGGAGCGCCAAGAGTCAGAGACTATGACGAACAGGGAGCTGAGGCATCCCTCCAAGATGCCATGGACCAACTAGACGAAGCCCGCGACATCGCCCTCCTCCATTCGGCCAAGTACCAGCAGGCGCTACTTCGGTACCACCGCCGATGGGTGCGGGACCGAGCCTTCAACATCGAGGACCTTGTTCTCCGCCTTGTACAGAGCAACAAGGACCGCCTAAAGCTCTCCCCACCCTGGGAAGGGCCGTACGTCGTCGTGGAAGTACTCCGTCTAGGTGCCTACAAGTTGAAAACCATCGACAGCAAGGTCTTCACCAACGCCTGGAACATCGAACAGCTACGTCGTTTTTACCCTTAAATAAACGCATACTCTTCCTTATTAGTTTTTGTCTTTACAAAACCCCGATCTTTAGTGATGACCGACCCCTGCAAATTGCGAGGTGCCAGACCTCACTCGGGGGCTGATGATATAAATGACACAAGTACGTTTACCTTGCAAAAACTTCCTATTTCACATTTGCAAACATTCTCTAAAGTTTTTCGTCCTTCTCATAACAAAGTCCTAAGAACTAAGATTTCGAGAGCAAATTCTGACTACAACTAGGTAGGACTGCGAGAGACCCACGCCCCAGCGGCTGTGACCCCTTTGCCCACCAGCGTAATCAGAATTATTCCACCCGCACTCCTAGTTTCTTACGACTTGACCCATGGGAAGGGTCGGAGGGCACCGAAACCTCTTCTACAAAAAGAGGAAGCTGAAAAACTGTTTGCCGTAACAAAAGATGAAAATTTGTTCATTCGTTGCACAAATTCACAACTCATGAAGTGATTTCATCATACAAAGGAATGTTTACTCGGGGGCTCCCCCACAAAACTTATTCAATTACAGTCTTTGCCTTGCTTTACTACAAGTACTACTGCGGCCGTCGCGCCACGCTCCCCGTCGGCGATGTCCTGGCATGTTGTGGCAGAACCTCCTAAATTATAGGGCCCACATGCACCTGTCACTGTCCAACGACCTTTGACACTATGCATACATTCCCGATAACTTAAGAAGACTGTCGGGTGTCCTCGGAGAACCCCGAATCATCCACGATTTCCAAGCAGGATCACATTACAGAGTCATTGCAGTATTACAACAATTTATTCAAATAGATACACAAGAGTAAAAACAGTGGAAGTCTTACAATAACATAGTTTACAAACCGTTTGTTTCAAACCATACAACTAAGTTCAATAATTAATACAAAACAAAGTAGTGGAGTGGCATTATAATATATTACAGAACACATAAATAAGCTGCCCTGCCCAAGGCCACACATTTACTTATCGTCATCGCACTGAACAACAGTCATGCAGCACGATCCAAAATAGATCTGCTCATGAGCCTCACCTGCAACAAGGGTCAACGAACCCTGAGTACAAAAGTACTCAACAAGACTTAACCGAAATAAAAACTGATAGAACTTATGAATGCAGGCTCGAGGATTCAAGGTATGGCTTTAGCAATAATCAAAGTTCTTTTGCGTAAAAGCTTTTTAATAAAATTCTTTACATCAACATTTAAAACTTCATAAACTCATATACAAAGCTCACACGATCCGCAATGAGATCATGAAACTTCATAACCAACACCTTCACAGACCATCCTCAAGTTTCAGTTATTAATTACTACGATGATGAACAGTAAGTTGAGTCTCCATAACCGAGGAGCAACGACGATTCGAACCGATTAAAAACCCAGCTAGGAATTCTAGACCACACGAAATATGCAGGTCCCCGACTTACATATATCAACCTGCCCTCGGATCCTCTAAACAAGAACGGGTCCGCGCCACCCGAGAATACAGTACACCACCAATCCAGCCCATTGCCACGTGGGTACACTCTATTCCCACCATCTCTCCACTCCCAGTGCGCGAGTAGCCATTCTCGTAATAGAATAGCCAAGTTAAGGCTTACCGAAGTATGTGGTTAGTACTACAAAGTCTCACCTCATGCAATTCAACAACGGACGGACCTTAATCGACACAGACGGAAAGAACCCGCTCACAAGACCTTCAAGTCTTGCGGCTCCCATACACAGAGTCCGCTCGGTCTAGATTTATTACTCCACATTCCCATATCACATGACAACATAAGTAACCACAGTTCCATTTAAAACTTGCAGATGATAGGTAATCATCCAACTTTCATCATTCTAAGCATAGCTAAGCAAAACTAGGCATATACGAATTTAAAACTGGTAATATGGTAAATATGGAATAACAAGGTTGGTAATGTACCAATTTGGTTTTCACTTGACTCCTAATCACTTAATGCAGTAAAAAGAAGCAAAAGCGAAATCAATTTGTAAAATACAAGGTAGGGTTGTATGCATCCGGGGCTTGCGTTCGTTGACGAAAAAGTTTGGGTCCGGAGTCGTTCCACCGATATCAACACCAACCTCCACAAACGGATCAACCTCCTCAACTACTTGATTAACTACCACGTGTTCACCTTCATTCACTACACATAGCAACAATGCCATGTTTAACATGATGCGGAATACGAAATATGATGCTCGATGATGGATGCAAAATTAACAACTTGAATACAACTTTCCTTCGCGGTACAGTTACAAGTCAAACTAACTAAACCATTTTTGCAACACTCACATCAATTGCCAAGGATCATCACCAACTAATGACCCAAGGACATCACTAAATCAAACACTCAAACAAAACCTAAATCACTAAAGGTTACTATTTGCTTTTATGAATTAATTAATTAATTAAGAATTATGAAATAAATCAACTTGTTCCAATTGGCCTCAAAATTTTTGTAAATGTTCACCACATGATAACTAAGTGACAAAACAATTTTCATAATTTTTGGATATACAAATAAGTCTAGAAAAATCCTGGAAACTCATTTATTAATTAATTGAGCAATTTTTATCACATTCAAAAAGTGCTGAAAAACAACATTTCGTATTTTTCCTAAATAATATACATCACAGAGAGGTCACACCAAAATTTTCATAATTTTTGGAGCTCTAAATAAATATACACAAAAATAACAAAAACAGACACTATTCATTCATTCCGAAAATAGAAAAAATCATTTTGAACTACACGATCAACGACATCTCGACCCCCCACCTGTCATCTTCAACCTTAGGCTTTGACTCCGGCGACACGCGTGCTGACCGGCGATATCTCACCGACGGCGAGACCACCGGTGACGACCAAGGTATCAAAACACTACCCTCGACTAGGCGCATCGATTTGGGGCACAAGCTGGACCAGCTACGGACTGGACCGAGCACTACGCCGGCCATGGCAGCCACGACGGCGCGGCTACGCTACGCTGGCGACATGAGACTTGTAAAGCTTAAATAGATGGCCCAGGAAGCATCAGCAGCTCACCCCAAACGCGACTGAGTAGAGCACAAGGCCGGAGGAGCACTGGAGACACCGTTCGACGGACACAGCGGTCACGACAGAGCAAGCAACGGCGACGGTGACGCTCCGGTTGTTGCGGTGGACAATTTGATCAAGCATCAAGGTACAAAGCACCACGTCATCATGGCGAAACTGAATCACGGCTCGGCAAGGATAGAGACTCACCGCGAACGCCGCTGATTACATTAAAAGCGGAACCGTGAGGTTGCCGGCATAGCGAGGAAGAAGAGCGCGCACCATGAAGTTTCCGGTGAAGACAAGCGACAAAAAAGCAGGTTGGTTGGGTGCGCAAGTAAAGCGGAACTGTGACAAGCTTTGCAGCGGCTGGAGTGCGCTAAAGTGACAGTGAGAGCTCGCCGGAGTTATGGCCGTGGCGTCGGGAAAACAGAGCAAGAGAGCGGGGGCAAACGGCGATGGCCAAGGCTAAATAGAGCGGCTCAGAAGCGCAAGGAAGCTGCGCTGTGGCCTTCACCTCGCCAGCGTGACGCCAAAGACAGCCACGACCGCGCCTGGAAGCAAACCGAAGGTCGCCGGTGGTGTAGCAAGAGCGGTGAACACTGTTCATCGAAATTATAGAATTGCCATCCAGTTTAAAATCCAAATTACTCCCAAATTTGTATAACAACTCAAAAATCTCCAAAAATAAAAGTTGTTCAAAATCAAAAGTTCCATAACTTTGCTTTTATAACCAACCCCTAATTTGGTTTACATTTTGAAATGAACTTTTGAATTCAAATAGGGGACATTTAAGGAATATCGCCTTTTCAAATAACTTCAATTTTTACTAAACAACTTGAAAAACTCCAAAAACAAACTTTGTACAACTCAACAAGCTCTACAACTTTACTTTAAGGTTCAACCCCAAAATGTGCTTCAATTTTGAAATGGATTTTCAGGGTAGGATTTAAATATTGAAAATTAGGGTTTTCGGAATTTCAAATCAATACAAAGATTTCAACTTGATTCAAACAATACCAAGCAATACTTATAACATACATGTAAACTTGTTTTAGTGAGTGCATATCAAAATTTGCAATATGACCAATGCCTTGCAATGCATATGATGATATGTCCAGTTTTTAATACTTAAACACCCGGGGTGTTACAATCCTTCCCCCTAAGAGAAATCTCACCCCGAGATTCAAAGCCATAGGGTAAGTAATGGAAAAGGAAATGTGTCAATCCAAAAACATCCAATTCTCATCCATAAAACAACTGAGGTTCCTTTACAAAACACAATTTGTAATAACCGAGCTTAACTAACAGTACTCTATTCTATAATGACGCAAGAAACTCTGGAAACTTTTCTAACAAGTAATCTTCTGATTCCCAAGTAGCTTCCTCTTCTGAATGTTGATTCCATTGTATCTTGTAGAACTTTATTGTCCTCCTTCGAGTAACATGATCTTTCTGATCCAACACTCAGATAGGATATTCTGAATAAGTCAGATCTGGTTCAAGTTCCACTCCTTCAACTTCAACATTCTGCTCAGGCACTCGGAGACACTTCTTCAATTGAGACACATGGAACACATCATGTACAGCTGATAAATGTTTTGGTAATTTCAAGCGATATGCCACTTTTCCATATCTCTCTAGAATTTGAAATGGTCCAATATATCGAGGTGCCAACTTGCCTTTAACACCAAAACGGGTAACTCCCTTCATTGGTGATACTTTCATATATACAAAATCTCCTTTGCTAAACACCAATGGTCTCTGTCGTCTATCCGCATAACTCTTTTAGCGAGACTGAGCTATCTTCAAATTACTCTGTATTTGCCTAACCTTGTCTTCTATTTCTTTCACAAGGTCAACTCCAAAGAATCTTCTTTCTCCGGGCTTAGACCAACTCAATGATGTTCTGCATCTTCGACCATAGAGTGCTTCAAATAGAGCCATTCTAATGCTTTCCTGATAACTATTGTTATATGAGAACTCGACCAAAGGTAAGCATTCGTCCCACTTGTTGGAATAATTAAGGACACAACACCTTAACATATCTTCAAGCACTTGATTGACTCTTTTAGTCTGTCCATCAGTCTGTGGATGATAAGCTGTACTATATAGGAGCTTGGTACCCAATGAAGAATGCAATTGTTTCCAAAAACTGGAGACAAACTGTGTACCCCTATCGGACACTATGGTCTTTGGTATTTCATGGAGACTCATAATTCTTGCTAAATATATCTTGGCATATTGGACAGTGGGATATATAGTCTTGATAGGAAGAAAATGTGCTGACTTAGTGAGTCGATCTACAATAACCCATATTGAGTCAAATCCCTTTGATGTCTTGGGTAGACCAACAATAAAGTCCATACTTATGTCCTCCCACTTCCAAGCTAGAATAGACAATGGTTGTAATTCTCCAGCAGACCTCAAATGTATAGCTTTCACTTTCTGACAAGTATCACACTTTGCTATATATCTTGCAATTTCTATCTTCATCTTGGTCCACCAAAATCTTTGTTTTAAGTCATGATACATCTTGTTGCTTCCCGGATGGACAGATAACCTAGTAGCATGTGCTTCTTCAAGAATTGACTGCCGTAACTCAGTAACTTTTGGTACCACCAGGCGATCCTTGAACCATAGCACACCTTCATTATCTATGCTGAAACATTTCGCCTTTCCATTCCTGACTCTTTCCTTGATATGGGCTACAGCCTTGTTTTCCTTCTGAGCAGCAATAACTTGATATCGAATAGTGGCTTCAACAATTATGTTGGTCAAACTACCTTGTTGAATTACTTCCACGTTCAACTTCTCCATTTCTTGACATAAGGTCAAACCCATTGTTCTTATTGTCAGGCAATTGCAATAACTTTAGCGACTGAGAGCATCTGCCACCACATTTGCTTTATCGGGGTGATAATGTACTTCCAAGTCATAATCTTTAATCAGCTCTAACCATCTTCTTTGTCGCATATTCAACTCTGACTGAGTAAAGATATACTTTAAGCTCTTGTGGTCTGTATAAATATGGCACGTATTACCAAGTAGGTAATGCCGCCAAATCTTCAGAGCATGGACCACAGCTGCTAACTCTAGATCATGAGTCGGATAGTGTTCTTCATGTTGCTTAAGTTGCCTGGATGCATAAGCAATGACTCGGCCTTCTTGCATCAACACACATCCAATACCAACACCTGAAGCATCGCAATAAACATCAAACGGCTTCTCGATATCAAAGTTGGGCTAATATCGTGCGGTGGTCAGCAGTCTCTTCAAAGTCCGGAAAGCCTCTTCACAATCGGATGACCGAGCAAACTTGACTTGGTTCTTCAAGAACTTCGATTATGGACTTTGATACTTTAGAGAAATCTGGAATAAACCGACGGTAATACCCCGCCAATCCCGTAAAACTCGAACTTGATGAAGCTGTGGTTGGTGGTTTCCAATCAAGCACATCCTTCACTTTGCTTGGATCAACAAGCAACTCCTTTCCACGACAAGACATGTCCAAGAAATTGTACTTCCTTAAGCCAAAAATCACACTTGCTTTGAACTTTGCATATAGTTGATGTTCTCTCAAGCGAAGTCAGAACAATTACGAGGTGTTTTCGCATGTTCTTCCTTATTCTTGGAATATACTAGAATGTCATCAATAAACACCACTACGAATTTATCTAGCTCAGGCATGAATATAGAATTCATCAAATACATGAAATGAGCTGGAGCATTTGTCAAACCAAAAGACATTACCAAGTATTCATATAATTCATATCTTGTGGTAAATGCTGTTTTGGGAATATCTTCAGCTTTATCTTGATTTGGTGATATCGACCTCAAATCTATCTTGAGAAAACTTTGGCTCGCCGATTGATCAAAAAGCAAATCTATCCGAGGTAATGGATACTTATTCTTGATGGTCACTTCATTCAACGGACGATAGTCAACACATAACCTCAGGGTCTCATCTTTCTTTTTCACAAAAATTGCCGGACACCCCCAAGGAGATGAACTAGGTTGTATAAACCCCTTCTCAATCAATTCTTGCAACTGAGTCTTCAAATTGGCTAACTCCTTAGGTGGCATCCTATAAGCTCTCTGAGAAATCAGAGCTGTTCCAGGTTGCAATTCTATGTTAAACTGGACATCCCTATTAGGTGGTAGACCGGGTAAATCTTCAGGAAATTCACATACTACCGGGATATCTCTAATCTCTTTGACGGCAGTTTCACAAACTTTGCCTACTGATCTTCTTAAGGTTGGAAGTTGGATGAGAAGTTGAGAAGTACTATCTGGCAAACTCACCCTTATAGTTCTATTCAAAGCATCTATAACAGCCTTATGTTGATACATCCAATTCATTCCTAAGATTACATCTATATCCTGATCCTTAAGGATAATCATGGTAGTGGGAAAAATATGCCCACCCAGGTTTATGGGTACCTAGTATACCATTTCCTTAGTACACAGACGTCCCCCAGGCGACTGTATAAAGAAATTTTCCTTTGTTGCCCCAATTGAAATTTCATACTTCACCACAATGTTCTATTGATTTATGAATGCGATGCGCTAGAATCAAAAAGTATAACTGCAGGATGGTTGGCGACAGGAAACATACCCATCATCACTGGCTCCCCTTCCGGAATTTCCCCAGCTTGAATGTAGAACACTCGTCCTGTCTTCCTTTCATCTTTGCCTTTCTAAGCATTCTGATTGTTATTCTTGTTATGTGCCTGACCCTGTTGTTGATTTACAGGGGTCTTCTGATAATTGGGATTAGACTGCCTTGGATACGGACATTCTCTCGAGAAATGACCAGGCTTGCCACAATTGAAATAGGGATACTTGTGACCCTAGGGCAATGAAGCAGAAACCCTAGAAGCATTTGTTGGTTGTGGATTCTGATAAGTTGTAACAGGATGGACATTTGATTGCTGACCGGCTTGAAACTGCGGCGGACGATAAGGAGGACGATTATGATTTACTGGATGATAAATCACCCTTTGCCTCTTTGGATTTCCCCCATAAGATCTAGACGGCATACTCTTTTTCTTCTTGAGCTCCTTATGCTGCCGATACTTTGCCTCTGAAGCAATTGCAATATTTACTGCCTCATGATAAGTGACATTGGTACAAGTTGTCATCATAGTCTGCAATTTGGTATTCAGACCTCTCATGAACCATTTCTTTTTCTTAACATCAGTATTGACATGTTCAGGTGCATATTGTGACAGGTGATTGAATCTTCCCACATACTGCATCACGGTTTGATCCCCTTGCTTCAAAGCAAGAAATTCATCCAGCTTCATAGCCATAACTCCCTCCGGGATATAATGAGCTCTGAAAGCAGTACGAAACTCCATCCAAGTTAACAGAACACCTGCGGGTTGCATGGCCATAAGATTTGGATACCAAGCACTGGCTGCACCTCTAAGTTGCTGAGCAGCAAAAACTGGTTTCTGAAACTCTGTGCATGGTATAAGATCAAATTTCTGCTCCATGGTCCTAAGCCAATCATCAGCGTCCAATGGTTCATCTGCCTTAGTGAACACTGGGGGTTTTGTATATGTGAAGTCCACATATGTAGCCTCCTGCCTGTTATGATGGCGACCACGGTTTCCATGCATCTGATTCTGATTACTTTGAGCCATCTCATGAAGCAAATGAGAATTTTCAACCGTCACATTGATAAGTGCGGCTATAGCATCCGCTAGAT
This sequence comes from Miscanthus lutarioriparius, assembly GCA_904845875.1. Classification (NCBI taxonomy): domain Eukaryota; kingdom Viridiplantae; phylum Streptophyta; class Magnoliopsida; order Poales; family Poaceae; genus Miscanthus; species Miscanthus lutarioriparius. The sequence continues at coordinate 107,818 of CAJGYO010000528.1, forward strand.
TTGTTGGAACTGGTGGCGGATCTGGAATATCGTTCTCATTTTGTGAAGTACCAGGAATATACGAACCCCGTGTATGACGCATCTGTTCACAACAAACCAAACTTTACTTACAAGCCTTTATTGATTGATAAAAGGGCGGACTACAACTCAATGCACTAGTTTCACTTATTTAAACACAAGATCACATTTAAACAAGACTACTTAACTTAAACTAGAACTAACTATTTCACAACTCTACTCCTTTTTGTGATTACATCAAACTTCAGGCTCGGTATCCATTCCGGAAATATTACCGCCTTCATTGTCACTTTCATCGATCATTACTAATTCTTCGGGATCTTCTTCTTTTTCTTCTTCCGATTCACTACCATCAGCAAGGATAACACTGGGATCCATTGCATCAGCTTGGGGTTCATGATTTGGATCTAGGAGATTGCTTAGCCTATGAACTTCCTCATGTAGATAGGTATTATGCTCTTCTAAGTCTTCTACATAAAATTCTAACTCATGAGTTCTAGCTCTAGCTACATTTTCCCTATGCCAAGCTTCATTCCTTCCTTCCACCGTAGGAACTAACATACGTTCGTAGTTCCTGTGAGCGGTGGTGAGACGCCTTAATTGCTCCTGTAATCTGCCCACCTGGATGACGTCCATAGCCCTATCTCTAGTAGCTTGGGCTAACTCTATAGAAATCCTCTGTATCTCCGCCTGAGGATCAGGCCTAGACCTGCTACTGCTTGCACCATCATTCCTAGGGGCAAGTTGATGGCGAGGAACTCCCTTGGGCCCGATGGACTTACGGGGTGTCTTCTTGGTACGAGCCATGCTATACGAGCAGGATTAATCCAAGTAAAACAATCTGACAATAGTCTCAAGAGCAGCAAGGATGGACTACACAACTCAACCCATACACACTACTCACCCTAGACTTAGACACGAAGGAAGTAACAAGTGAATTAATTATGATGCATGAATCGTTCTTACGAACAAAACCACCAAAGCTTAAAACGAACATAACAACATTTGTTTTTATATAGGGCATAATAAGATTACTACACCACACAAAACCTTTTTAATCAAATAAGGAATGGTGAGAAAGAAATAAGACAAGTCAGAAGCAATTTGGACCAAATTAATCAAGTTAAATTTTAGTTATCCCAATTCATTTTGAAGTTTTTGTAAACCAATACAACAAAAACTTTGTAACGATCGCTCTGATACCATTCTGTGGCAGAACCTCCTAAATTATAGGGCCCACATGCACCTGTCACTGTCCAACGACCTTTGACACTATGCATACGTTCCCGGTAACTTAAGAAGACTGTCGGGTGTCCTCGGAGAACCCCGAATCATCCACGATTTCCGAGCAGGATCACATTACAGAGTCATTGCAGTATTACAACAGTTTATTCAAATAGATACACCAGAGTAAAAACAGCGGAAGTCTTACAATAACATAGTTTACAAACCGTTTGTTTCGAACCAAACAACTAAGTTCAATAATTAATACAAAACAAAGTAGTGGAGTGGCATTATAATATATTACAGAACACACAAATAAGCTGCCCTGCCCAAGGCCACACATTTACTTATCATCATCGCACTGAACAACAGTCATGCAGCACGATCCAAAACAGATCTGCTCATGAGCCTCACCTGCAACAAGGGTCAACGAACCCTGAGTACAAAAGTACTCAACAAGACTTAACCGAAACAAAAACTGATAGAACTTATGAATGTAGGCTCGGGGATTCAAGGTATGGCTTTAGCAATAATCAAAGTTCTTTTGCGTAAAAGCTTTTTAATAAAATTCTTTACATCAACATTTAAAACTTCATAAACTCATATACAAAGCTCACACGATCCGCAATGAGATCATGAAACTTCATAACCAACACCTTCATAGACCATCCTCAAGTTCCAGTTATTAATTACTACGATGATGAACAGTGAGTTGAGTCTCCATAACCGAGGAGCAACGACGATTCGAACCGATTAAAAACCCAGCTGGGAATTCCAGACCACACGACATATGCAGGTCCCCGACTTACATATATCAACCTACCCTCGGATCCTCTAAACAAGAATGGGTCCACGCCACCCGAGAATACAGTACACCACCAATCTAGCCCATTGCCATGTGGGTATACGCTATTCCCGCCATCTCTCCACTCCCAGTGCATGAGTAGCCATTCTCGTAATAGAATAGCCAAGTTAAGGCTTACCAGAGTATGTGGTTAGTACTACAAAGTCTCACCTCATGCAATTCAACAACGGACGGACCTTAATCGACACAGGCGGAAAGAACCCGCTCACAAGACCTCCATGTCTTGTGGCTCCCATACACCAAGTCCGACCGGTCTAGATTTATTACTCCACATTCCCATATCACATGATAACATAAGTAACCACAGTTCCATTTAAAACTTGCAGATTACAGGTAATCACCCAACTTTCATCATTCTAAGCATAGCTAAGCAAAACTAGGCATATACGAATTTAAAACTGGTAATATGGTAAATATGGAATAACAAGGTTGGTAATGTACCAATTTGGTTTTCACTTGACTCCTAATCACTTAATGCAGTAAAAAGAAGCAAAAGCGAAATCAATTTGTAAAATACAAGGTAGGGTTGTATGCATCCGGGGCTTGCGTTCGTTGACGAAAAAGTTTGGGTCCGGAGTCGTTCCACCGATATCAACACCAACCTCCACAAACGGATCAACCTCCTCAACTACTTGATTAACTACCACGTGTTCACCTTCATTCACTACACATAGCAACAATGCCATGTTTAACATGATGCGGAATACGAAATATGATGCTCGATGATGGATGCAAAATTAACAACTTGAATACAACTTTCCTTCGCGGTACAGTTACAAGTCAAACTAACTAAACCATTTTCGCAACACTCACATCAATTGCCAAGGATCATCACCAACTAATGACCCAAGGACATCACTCAATCAAACACTCAAACAAAACCTAAATCACTAAAGGTTACTATTTGCTTTTATGAATTAATTAATTAATTAAGAATTATGAAATAAATCAACTTGTTCCAATTGGCCTCAAAATTTTTGTAAATGTTCACCACATGATAACTAAGTGACAAAACAATTTTCATAATTTTTGGATATACAAATAAGTCTAGAAAAATCCTGGAAACTCATTTATTAATTAATTGAGCAATTTTTATCACATTCAAAAAGTGCTGAAAAACAACATTTCGTATTTTTCCTAAATAATATACATCACAGAGAGGTCACACCAAAATTTTCATAATTTTTGGAGCTCTAAATAAATATACACAAAAATAACAAAAACAGACACTATTCATTCATTCCAGAAAATAGAAAAAAATCATTTTTGAACTACACAGTCACTGACATCTCGACCCCACCTGTCATCTTCAACCTTAGGCTTTGACTCCGGCGACACGCGCGCTGACCGGCGATATCTCACCGACGGTGAGACCAACGGTGACGACCAAGGTATCAAAACACTACCCTCGACTAGGCGCATCGATTTGGGGCACAAGCTGGACCAGCTACGGACTGGACCGAGCACTACGCCGGCCATGGCGGCCACGACGGCGCGGCTACGCTATGCTAGCGACGTGAGACTTATAAAGCTTAAACAGATGGCCCAGGAAGCATCAACAGCTCACCCCAAACGCGACTGAGTAGAGCACAAGGCCGGAGGAGCACTAGAGACACCGTTCGACGGACACAGCGGTCACAGCAGAGCAAGCAACGACGACGGTGATGCTCCGGTGGCTGCGGTGGACAATTTGATCAAGCATCAAGGTACAAAGCACCACGGCATCGTGGCGAAACTGAATCATGGCTCAGCAAGGACAGAGACTCACCGCAACGCGCTGACCACGATAAAACGGGATTACGGGTGAGGTTGCCGGCCGCGAGGAAGAAGAGCGCGCACCGCGAGTTTCCGGTGAAGACAAGCGACAAAAGCAGATTGGTTGGGTGCGCAAGTAGCAGGCGGAACTATGACAAGCTTTGCAGCGGCTGGAGTGCGCTAAAGTGACGGTGAGAGCTCGCCGGAGTTATGGCTGTGGCATCGGGAAAACAGAGCAAGATAGCAGGGGCAAACGGCGATGGCCAAGGCTAAATAGAGCGGCTCAGAAGCACAAGGAAGCTGCGTTGTGGCCTTCACCTCGCCAGCGCGATGCCAAAGACAGCCACGACCGCGCCTGGAAGCAAACCGAAGGTCGCCGGCGGTGTAGCAAGAGCGGTGAACACTGTTCATCGAAATTACAGAATTGCCATCCAGTTTAAAATCCAAATTACTCCCAAATTTGTATAACAACTCAAAAATCTCCAAAAATAAAAGTTGCTCAAAATCAAAAGTTCTACAACTTTGCTTTTATAACCAACCCCTAATTTGGTCTACATTTTGAAATGAACTTTTGAATTCAAATAGGGGACATTTAAGGAATTTCGCCTTTTCAAATAACTTCAATTTTTACTAAACAACTTGAAAAACTCCAAAAACAAACTTCGTACAACTCAACAAGCTCTACAACTTTGCTTTAAGGTTCAACCCCAAAATGTGCTTCGATTTTGAAATGGATTTTTAGGGTAGGATTTAAATATTGAAAATCAGGGTTTTCGGAATTTCAAATCAATACAAAGATTTCAACTTGATTCAAACAATACCAAGCAATACTTATAACATACATGTAAACTTGTTTTAGTGAATGCATTTCAAAGTTTGCAATATGACCAATGCCTTGCAATGCATATGATGATATGTCCAGTTTTTAATACTTAAACACTCGGGGTGTTACACATGTACACGGGCCAGTTCGTCTACTTCGGCCGCCGCGCCACGCCCTCCATCGGCGACGACCTGGCACGTACATGGGCCAGTTCGTCTACTATGGCCGCCACGCCATGCTCTCCATCTAAGATGACCTGGCACGTACATGGGCCAGTTCGTCTACTGTGGCCGCCGCGCCATGCTCTCCATCGGCGACGGCCCGCCGCTCCACGGGATCATCGAAGGCGCCGTCATCTGCAACGTCGAGCACCACGCCGGCAACTGTAGTGCTCCTCCACCATGGCATCCGGGGACTACACCATAGTCATCGGCCACAACCCAGACAAAGGCGCCTCCGCCGAGGCATCCGGGGATTACGCCATCATCATCACCCGCAACTCCGACAACTGCCGCCAAAGGAAGGCCACCGCGAACGACGGCGAGGCCAACAACGCTCGGCACCTTCCGGTGCCCCCCTCCTTCGACGACAGCGACCCCTTCTCGGCAAAGGCGACCCGCACCATCTCATCTACGTTGGATGACCTCTAGCCCGACATCACACTTCAGATTCACAAACGGATCAGTGAGTTCCTTTCTCTCCGGCATTACCCTTCCTCACTCAGGAACCACCGCGACTCACGAACACATTCGGTGGAAAGGAAGAGGAAGAAGAGGCAGCAGCTCAGAGGCAGGCTAAAGAGGTGGGACAAGAGCTCCCCTCCCCTTCCTATTTAAAGAGGAGGCGCCGTAGCTAAGGAAACGCGAAAGGTTGGGACGAAAAACTCTCTCCCTTCCCCTACTTAAATGCAGATATGAAATCAACGCTGACGAAAAGCCGAGGGGACGAGCCTGGACTGACGGGACGCGCCCTAGTCAAACAAGACGTTGCCTGGGCATGTCCCACCACTACCGCGCACCGGACGCAGCAATCAAAGCGCGCACATGCATGCGACCCTCTGTTTCCCCAGGCAGGACCACGAAATGATCCCACGATGGGACCTCTGAAAAGGGGAGCCCAACGGGCCTCCTGGCCCGGCTGTACGGCCCGGGAAAAACGACGAACGAACGGTCTCCAAGAGATAAGCGCCTTTGGTTTCTCACTTCACGCGTTAAAATCATTACCAAGCTCCCGACCCCAGCAGCGGCAGGGACATGGACATCGCTCGGGGGCTGCCGAGGGTGTCTACCAGCCTAGACATCCTTTTCACCTGACCCCTCCGTACGTCTGAGGCCGGGGACACGCCCCCCGCGTCTCCAACTTTGGCATCCGCCTTCTCATGAAGGGTTCGGAGGGGTCCACCTACAGAACCTCCCCCTAAGGAGAAGCTGTTAGGTCGCCCTAATCAATCGAATGGCTCGGATCGCCACCGAGATATAGAATCGAAAAATACTCATGCAGGTCGCACCGGCCCCATCATGAGACGTCAGGCTCAAACCCCGCAAGAACATATCTGGTAAGAAACTCCCATCGCTCGTACCACAAAGGTAACGTTACCAACCCCGCCTTCATTTCAATTGAAATTACACATGCAAAACACTGCATCCCAATGCTTCGTGTCGCGTCATGAAACGGCAGTCGCCTCATTCAATATGAGCCGCAACAGACTAAGGTTCGAAGGCCAGCCCGCAAAGGGCTCGAGGCCGCCTCGTGTCAAGCAGAGCCAGGGAGAAAACAACAGAGACAAGCCCTAACAGCCCTGCCCAACCCCATTTAGAAGCAGACTGGGACATCTCGACCTTTTCTCATTCAATTCTAACCCCGATACAAACCCACAGAATCTCCACCGAGGAGAGGCCAGCGGGCCACCCAAGCCTATCGGACAGCTCGGGCATCTGCCGGGGGGCGGGTTAAGAAGTAGTGGAATGCCACCAGAAGGCTCTACCGACCCCATCAGCAAATGATGGACCCAGATTCCACACGAACGTACCCGTTAGCGAGCTCATTGAGCGCAACACTCGAGCCACCGAGGCAAGTGTTGTCTACTTGGCCCCTCCGATTGCGAAAGTCGAGGACGGGGTAACACGCGAATTATAGTCGACCCCTATCAAACCCTAACAAGGCTCGGGGGCTTGAGCCGCTCGATACAGGGACAGAGGTTCGAAGGCCCCCCTTACCGAGCCCATAGAGTCCCCATTTAGGGAATTCTGTTGGAAGGAGGGGAGGGGAATAGTGGAACACCATCTGAGGACTTTGCCGACCCTGTCACAAAACCACGGAATGGGATTCCATCTGAACATCCCCGTTACCAAGCTCATCAGGCACATCGTCGCTCCGGTCTCCAGTAACACCCGACCCCAGCAACTGCAAGGGGTCGGATCTCACTCGGGGGCTGGTAAAGGTACGGCTACCTCCCTTCCTTTTTTCGAAACAATCATTACATCAGACTCCCTCCTCGCATCAAGACTAGCGGCAAGGTTCGGGGGAACAGATTGGTAAGACCGCAAAAAACCAAACACCCAGACGGCTATGGTATGTTTTGCTCAAATAGCACAATCCAATTTTTTCCCTAAAAACACCACTGGCCCTGCGGCCTTAGACAAAGGGAAGGGTCGGATCGAATAAACACTCTTTGTGATTACAAAAAGGGAAGAAGGTGAAATCAAACAAAACAAAATTACGAAGCAAAACCACAAAACTGCTTCCAGACACGAAAGTACCGACACTTGTTCACATATTACATATAAGTGTTTTTCAAATTTATTCAACTAACTACTTCCGCGAAGGAAGAACCATTTCTTTTAGACTATCCGCCAGGCTTTTCGCAAGAGGAGCCACCGCCTTCTGAATCGCGTCCAGCTCATCATCCTCGTAAGTAGGCGGGAAACCTTAGCTCATCACCTCTAGGTTGATCTCCTCGTAATGAGAATGGGCAACGGTGAAGGCTTGGGTGATCCCGGCATGAAAAGCACTCTCCTCAAGCAGGCCCACCCAAACCGTGATACCAGCGGCACGGGCCGCAAGTGAGCTGGTCCCCTCCTCTTGCGCCACCTGCAGGTTGTCGCACACCGCCAGAATGGCAGAGGATACGTGATCATACTCATCACCTTTGGCTTGGAGAAGCTCCCGTGCCTCAGCGAGATCGGCACACAGTCCAACAGAAGCTTCCTCGACCTCCAGCCTTTGGGCCACCGTGGCTCCAACATCCATCCGGAGGGACTTAGCCACCTAACGCGCTTCGTCGCGCTCTCAGATGGCCCGGTCACGCTCCTCGCGGGCCGTGCTGCACTCCGAGCGAAGTCTTTCTTCGGCCCAGCACGCCTCGTCCCGCTCCCTGCGTAGCCGATCGATCAGCACGGCATCCTGGCCCGCCCTCTGCTGAAGGCTCGAGGACCTATTCTCAGCCTCCCGCCTGAGACCCCGCTCCGTCTCTAGCTCGTTCAGGACCTCAGCGGCCCGCTTACTAGCCTCGGCATCCTTCTATACCAGCTCATCCCGCTCCTTTTTTATCTTGGCGGCCTCCTCCTCGTCCAGCTTCACCCTCGCTGATAAGTCCTCAAACATCCCATAGGCCTCCTCTGCGTCCCGACGCGCCTAGGCCTCCCGCTACTGGGCGGCAACAAGCTGCGTGCCCACATCTCCTCGCAGCCGGGCCTCCTCGACGAGGTGAGCCCATTCCGCCTTCTGCTCACGGAGGAACTGGGATTTGCTCCGACTGCGAGCAACAAGGATCTAAAAAGAAGACCGGTATCAAAAATACGAAAACACAAAAGTACTTGAAGAAAGAGGAAAACGAGGAAGAACGAGCAGATACCTGGCTAGTAGGAACGACAATTTCACGCAGGGCCCCTCTGACTTGGTCCAGGGCATTCATCATGGTCAAAAGCCCGACGTCGAGACTCTCCCGCTCCATGCTCTCGGCATGGTCGTCGAGCGTGAAAAGGGTCGACGTTGGGTCCTGAGCAGCCATTCACTGGAGCGGCGGCTCGCCCCGCGTGGGGGAGCGGTGGCTCGCCCGGCGTGGGGGAGCGGCTGCCTCCCGATAATGGGTCTAGGGGCGACTCCCTCCTGGTCCTCCTCACCACCGCCACGACGCCCGAAGACCCTCCGACCAGGTCCTCCTCCATCTGGGCCGCCTCGAGCGCCACGGGCGGGTCCACCGGCGGGACTGATTTCGTCACCCCCTCGGACGCCACCAAGGCGACACCCAGCCCCGCTGGGCTTGTCGTGGCCATGGTCATCTCCACCTGGGCCCCTGATGGCATGGACTGCACCGCGCCCTTGGATACCACCGTGGCTGCGTCCGGCTGCTCCCGGCTCGGCGCGGTCACGGCCACCCCCACGGGGGCCCCTGGTGGCGCGGACTGCACTGCACCCTTGAGCCCCACCGTGGCTGCGCCCAGCTGATCCTGGCTTGGCGCGGTCACGACCACCTCCATAAGCGATACGCGACCCACGGCCGGCGATGCCGCACCCACCACGGAAGATCCCGCCTACTCGGCGGCCACCAAGGGCGCGAACGCCGCCACGACCGCCCCCGAGTCAGCCAACACAGCCGCAGCATCGTCGCCACTCCTGCCCGACGGGCATGGCTCTTCTTGGGCGCCCAGCCCCAGAGGGCGGCCCGTCCGCAAAAGTCTACACAAAGGAAAAAGACATAAAGTCAAAACAGAAAAACGAAATGGAAGAAAAACAGGGGAGTCAATGGCTTACCCCGGCGCCTTCGGTCGGTGGGAGCGCTTTGGGGACGAACCCCCAGACCCCTACCCCAACTCATCGGCACAGGACCGCTTCAAACCTGCCCCCTGCTCCCGGGCAGGGGAGCTCATCTCCCTCACCTCCGAGGGCTCAGCCGTAGAGCCACCCCTCTCGATTAGCACCTCGGGGACCTCCTCGGATCCAGCCACCCATCGATCCTCTGCCGACACCCCGTGCGAAGCGGCGAACTCTTCGGCTCCAACCTCCACCGACCTTGCGGACTCGCTTCCCTCCGCGTGGGACGAGAGGGGTTCCTGCACGGACAGAGGGGCACTGGTTAGCATGCCCTCGTCCTACAGGACGCCCCAATCCACACCGGTAGCAACCTCATCATCAACCTCATCGTCAACATCATCGTCATCATCATCGTCATCACTGCTTACATCCTCTCCTCGATCCCGTGCTTCCTGCTTCCGCTGCTTCTCCTCTTTCTTTTGCTCCCTTGCCTTCTTTTCCTACTCGGCCGTGATGCGATTCGCCGCCTCCACGACCCGATCCTTCGGCAGTGGGACCGGGCAGTCCTTGAAGGTTAGCCTCCTCGGCTGGTCCTGCCATCCCAAAGTTGGTATTGAAGGGTCAGAAATTCAAGTGAAAAGAAGAGCATGAGGAAGGAAAGCTTACAAATTCAAAGAACCCTGGTTCCGATCGCATTGGGGGATGCCCTAGCACCGGATACACAGGTTCAAGGGCGGAGCCGGCGGTGTCCTTCGGAGGCTCCATCGCCTCCTTGATACGCTGCGCCACCTCAGAAGGAGCAAGCGCCTCATCAGCAAGCACCGTTCCTTCGAACGACTCTCCAGGAACCATATGGTACAAGGGAAGCGCGCGCGCCATTAGTGGCGCCACCCTCCTCGCATGGTAGGCACCAATAATCCCCGACCCCTTCATGCCTCAGACCTTTAGAGCATGAATGGCGGCGAGAAGGTCGGCAAGGTGCTTCTTCCCCGGAGTCGGACAGCCCCACTGCCACGATTCTGGGGCCTCGTCGATGAGACGCCCAGAGTACTTCGGCAAGTTGGCACTCAGGTCATCCTTGATGTAAAACCACTACGAGTGCCACCCCTTATTGGAGGTCGACAGACGCATCAGCAGGTAGTCCCTCGATCGGGTGGGGCGAAGATGAATGCTGGCACATCCCATTGGCACGTTCACATCCTTCCCCCCAATCTTCCTCTTCGACAAACTGACGGTGAAGAAGTGCCGCCACAAATCGTAGTGGGGATCGATCCCTAGGAAACCCTCACACAGGGCAACAAACGCCGCCATATGTTGGACACCGTTGGGGGTAAGATGCTGCAACTCCACCTGGTAATAATCCAACAACCCCCGAAGAAATCTATGCATGGGTACGGCAAATCCCCGCTCATGAAAGATGGCAAAAGACACGACATACCCTTCGAGCGGTGCCGGCTCACTCCCATCACCGGGCAGCAGCCACTCCCCGACGGTGGACAGCAGGCGGAGGAGGCCACGGCGGACGAGGCCCTCCAAACACCAAGAAGTAATGCCGAATCTGCCCACAGCTCCATCAAAACATCGGGAGGAAGGTGGGTGCGAGCTCAACGGGGGCGGTGGCACGGACGCGAGCTCGACGGCGGCAGTGAACGCAGATGCGAACCTAACGGCAGCAGCTATCTTGGCGTGGGAAGCTAGGGTGATTGGCGATGAAAAAATGCGGAAGCGAAGGCGAGGAGAAGAAGTACAGAACCCTAGGGGCGAACCTCCTGGTTTTATAGAGGCGATGGATGCGAGAAGGGCAACCGTCCACCTCGATCCCCAGGCCTGCCACGTGCACCGTCGCGTCATGTCACGGGACACGCGCCCACGATCCCTATTCGCTCCCACCGAAATCATGCTAAACGGTTCACCTCCCCGGGTGACCGGACTCTTCTCCAATGAAGGGAACGTGGGCCAGAAAAAATTCTTCTCTGGTCCATCTAGGCCCAGAAAGACTGGGGTCGGCCCAACCATCCCGACAGACGTCTCAAACGAGGGATGGGCCCGCGAGAGACCAGGACTCTGGTACACGAATGCCAATAGGACTTCGACCTTTTCAGTCAAAACCCCGGTCGGGCTAAGCTTGGGCAACATCCCCACGAACGGGACACCAGGGTTCCCTTAGAAACTATCCAGCTGAGAAAAACCGAGTCTCACTGACCTACCCCCGAAGGGTCCGAAAACACCCCCCGGGCGATTTCACCCGAATCACCCATGGGCTCAGGGGCTACACCCATCGGGTGCGCTCGCGCGCACCCTCTAGCAAATATGAACACCTTCTGGCGAGCTGGAACATCCCCCGGGCGATTCCACCCGAATCACCCGGGGGCTCAGGGGCTACTGTCGGGGACCTAATACAGGGGTACTCAATGAGGGAGAATTGATAAACACCGTTGACACTTCCTAACGGACAGGAGCACAACGACGCCTCTCGCCCAAGACCAGGAGAGATCGATTCCACCTCGCCCGACCCTCAAGGGCCAAGCTCCGGCTCGCCCGACCCCCGGGACCAGACTCCGCCTCGCTCGACCCCCGGGGGCCAGAGTCTGCCTCGCCCGACCCCCGAGGGCCAGACTCCGCCACGTCTGACCCTCGAGGACCAGACTCCGCCCCGCCCGACATCTGGGAGCTAGCTCCACCCCGGCCGATGTCCAAGGGCGGGCTCCGCCCCATCCAACGGCCAAGGGCTGGCCTCGCTCGTCTGGCCGACAAGGGCTGAGCATCGCCTCACCTGACGCCCTCACCCTGCCCCTCCATGATGACAGGAACAGGGTAAGATGGGACGTTAGAGTCAAACCACGGCAGCAAGGACCATGCCCTGTGCCACTAACAAGTACCATCGAGGTACGACGGGATGGGCGCTTTAGGCCCTGCCAGACCTGATAGAGCCTAAATAGAGTTGTTGGTGCCGGGTTTTTTGGCCTACAGTATTGTGGGTGCCGCCTTCAACCCTCGGGCACGGAACCTAACACAAACACCGCTATGAGACTCACGTTCCTGTAGTGATAGGCGTATGGGCGTCGCACCGTTTGTCCCCCCATAGTGTCATAGGTCGACATCCCTGTCCGACATGCCGCCCGCAGGGGCAGGATGGGACGTGACCACTTGTAGGGCATGACGTCATCAATGCACGCATACTCGGCGAACGCGCCCTCTCTGACACCGTCTTGCTGTGTCGGGGGGAGGGCTGGCCTAGAGGAAGAAGAAGACCCGGCGCTTTCAGAGGACCTTCTTGGTCTCTGGTTTTTTATCCTTCCTCTGCCATGTAAGCCCCGCTCCCCTTGGTCTATAAAAGGAGGGGTAGGGCACCCCGCTAAGGAGAGATCGATTTTCAACGAATAACCCACATACAGAAGAGCTCATAGAGCACTTAGTTCCACACACATTGCCAAACCGCCGCCAGGCCCTTGGCATCCTTTCGACCCCTCCATCAGAGATCTGGGACCCGTCCCTCTCTCGACCGTTTATACCCCCTACTACGAACTGCTTTCAGCGCTAATAACACGAGCAGCAACAGACTGGACGTAGGAACATTCAGCCTGAACAAGTATAAACCTTGTGTCCTTTAGCGCACCATCCGGGCCTAACGCACATAATTATAAATTTACTAGCTGGTGCTTGTTCGAAACACCGACAATACTGTGACCAATTGAGATATCTTGGAGTAGCCGGCTCTGCTGCCATGATGGTTCGTAGAGCTAGCTTTTCTTGATGTTTGCTTCTGGAATCTGGGGCCCCGGCGAAGATTACTGCTACTGTCCCCCTGGATTTTTGGAATCCTTTGTCTTCGTGGTTGTCTTCTTCTTTTTTCTCACTGTCTTCTTTAGTGTTCGCCTTACTATCTTTCCTTGTGTATCGTTCGTTGAAGGTGTACCAATTTTCGATGGTGTGCTTTCCATTGGGGTGCAAGATGCAATGCATGTTTTCAATGTCGTCATACCTTCTGGGTTTTGAAAACCTCTTTGATTTGTCAGCCACCGCTACTGTGTTGTCTGGTTCATGTTTTCTTTCTTGATGTCTGTTGTTTCGATGATTTTACTTGTCCGGGTTGTCTTGGTTGTTTCTATCCGGGAACCTTTCTCGTGTCTTCTCCTCTGCAGTAATCATCTTTTTCTACTGTTCGTCTGAATTCTTCATTGTTTCTCAGGTTTTCTTTGCAGAAGTCTTGAAATTGCCACCTTGCCATGATTCCGTGAGAGAATGCTTCGATTACTTCTCGTTCGGTGATGTCATGTACTTGAGCTCGTAGTTCACCAAATCATCGATAGTAATTTCTGAGACTTTCACCTCCTTTCTGCTTAACTCTGCGTGGGTGATTGGGTGTGTAATGATACCCGCAAAATTTTCACATAAAGCTCTTTGCAAGTCCTCCCAATTTCTGACTGATCCTGGATTCAATTTGTCAAACCATTGGAGAGGCATGGTTTCTAGGGCCATGGGAAAGAACAAGGTCTTGATATCGTCGTCTCCTCCGGCCAGTTCGATCGATTGTGAGTAAATCCTAAGCCACTGCCTTGGTTCGGTCTTGCCATCATACTTAGAGTGGTTGGACGGCTTGAACTTGTGAGGTAGTCGTATTGAAGCAAGTCTGTTTGCAAAATAAGGGAATCTATCATGCGTTCTGGCTTCTGTGTATTCTGATTCTTCACCTCCTTCTTGCCAACTGTTGTTTTGGCGAGAGTAGTTCTGTGTGGCTGTCTGAATAGGCGCTCTGCTTCTGTCCTTCCTTGGTTGTTCGACTCGGTCGTTTTGACTATGGTCCCTTCTACTTTCTCTGTTGTGACTTCCACTTGGTCCAAGTCTCTCGAAAGAGGATTTCCTTTCATTTTGATCTCCCTGCTCATGAGATGTTGATCTGGCAGGTAGTCTTGAGTGGGTCCTTCTGTCGTGCGTCCTTAGGATTGTTGTCCGGAGAAAGTCTCAGAGCTGTTCTTGTCTTTCACTAGGATGTGAGGTCGCTCTGAGTTCTTCTAGTGCTTCTCGGATCTTATCATAGGGTGTATGCGCCGTGTGTCTTTCTTCGACTTCTCGTTCTGATTTTCTTCTATTCTACTCGGCTAGATCTGACTCATATCTCATCCAAGCTTACTTGCGCTGCCTAGCATGGTGTTGGCGTCCTTGTTTCAACTTGTTCTTTCTTTCTCTGGCTTGCTTTTGATTCTCGGTCTCACCATCATGCCCCTAGATAAAGGGTGATATGTTGGACTCAGATTCACCCGATGACCTGACGTCGGGCGCTTCTGGGGGAACCAATGGTGATCGAGGGTGGCCAACCATGAATACTTCTCATGCGTGAATTGTTCTGCTTTCAACGTCGCTTTCCACACTGTTGGAGTTGCTGATAACTTTAGTAGAGGCTTCAAGGTTGCAAATCGAGTCTCCTTCTTGGTAGGGTAGAATTGTTGTCGTTGTCATGTCAACTAGTCGGGTACCGCTATCCTCAGGAACAGAACCCGGCCAGTGGATGATGTAGTCTTGAGATGTTATAGTTAGTACCAGACCTTCCTGAGCTCCTTTCAGTGGCATTCTAAGCACCGGATCGAGGAATCCTTCGGGCTGTGTCTAATAAGATGTTGCCATGTTGTGGAGTCCGAACGGGAAAGGGCCCAGCTTCTTGGAAAGACTCTGAGTGTACTATGAGTTGTATTCTTGATAAGCCAAGGTCGTGTTCTTAAGCCCCATCGGAAAAGAACTCGGTTTCCCAGAAGAACTCGCGTAAGACTCCATTTCAGATGTGGAACCTGAGTTTGAATCGGATGCGCAAAGTCGTGAAATATGAATCGAATCGGACATCGCGAGATGCGCGAATTTTCCAGTGAGTTGACCTGTCATAGTCGCCGAAATAGAATGGTCTTCATGGTGATTCGAATCTTCGAGGAGACGGCTTTGGAGCTTGCCATTGTCGTCCGCATCATAGATCCATGAGCCGAAGATGAAGGTTGATCCCGTCGAGAAGATCATGTTGTCGAGGTCCATCGAGCTCTCGAATGCAAATTCGCCGAAAGCCCCTACCTGGCGCGCTAGCTGTCGATGTTTTACCACCGATAGCCTACCACGGGGGTACCCAGGGCAGTTTGTTCGGGCTTCGGTGTATGCAGAACTCGACGGTAAATGCAAGAGACAGTCGATTTATCCTGGTTCGGACCCTCGATCATTGATCGAGTAATAGCCCTACGTCCAGTCGGCGTTAGCCTTGTGTTGGATTGATTGTGAAGTATTGTGTCGTTAAAGTCCCGTCTCTAGGAACCTTGCCCTCCTTTATATAGTCAGGAGGCCAAAGTCCTAGTCGGTTTACAATGAGGGTTCCTAGTAGGATTACAGAATAATACTACTCCTAGGATTACATGGGAAGAATCCTAGTTAGACTAGATCTTCTCCCTTCCTTGCGGGGTATCCCATGGGTCCCGCACCGACAGAGTCCTGATCTCCATTATCGCGGACAACGGCACACAGTTCACCAGGAAGAAGTTCCTCCAATTCTGCGATGAGTACTGTAACACCTCGGGTGTTAGCTTTGCATAACTTGACTTGCATAACATGAGCATGAGCATCAAGCATTCATAAATCATCATTTACAATTGAAACATCTGATCGAAACATATGAAACATTGCTTGTTATTCCGTGTTTCTTGGAATATATGCATATGATCATATGTAAATAAATGCTAGTGTGTAATGTTGGTCACTATAACACCTTAGCTACACTTAGATTAACAAAAGGAACCTTGTTCATGAAGGCCACATTTCATGATCAAGCAATTAAGCGATATTGCATGTGTTGACCTGAATAGCTATATGAGTGACTACTACATTAATTGCTTAAATGACCTTGCAAATTGTTTAAACATGCTTAGGATATCATTAGGAACAACTTTGGTATTTAGTGCTAAGGCTAGTTTGGTCATTTAGCCATGGTTTGAGTATGTATCAAGTTTTCAAAGTGACATGTTTGACTAAAGTTGAACTAGGTGTTAGAGACCTTGCATGGAGGAGTTCACTAAAGCAAAGTTGTAGTGTTTGACATAAGGAACAACTTTTATTTTTATGTCATGGACTAATTTAGCTTCTAACATGTTTGAATTGGACTCACAAAAATCAGCTTTTCACTTTGTTTTCAACACTTCAAAAATTTTCTAAGTGTTTGCTCACTAATGTACTGATGTACGGACTTTGGAGCGAAATAACTCGAGTTTGGTCGAGTGTTGGAGCACGATCCTTTAATAACATTTGTAGCTGGTACTTAGGACTACGAAAGTCATTTAGATCATTTACGAGTTGGAGCCACGGATTAGCAGTTAAATCAACGAGAAAACTCGTCGTCGAGCTCAAACCATTGCGTTTCGACTAATCGAATCGCGACGTCAATGGCCGACCGGCTTTCAGACACATCGCGCAGCGTGTCCCGGTGATGGCAGCAGCTGTCGCTTGCCGCCTGACACAAGAGAGCCACGCGCGCTGGAAGCGCCTTCATCACCGCCAAGACCACCCGAAGTCGCCTTCGACTCCCATTTCCCTCGGCGCCCCTTCTTCCCAGCTGCAGTGACCGCCGAGCGCCCGCAGCTCCATTGTCGCCATAGCGCCGCGCAGCCCGCGCCTAGCCACTCCAGCACCACCACCAAGCTTCACCGTCTTCTTAGCGACCCTGCTCCCTTCCGTGCTCACCGACCAAGCTTGGTAAGCCATTGTCGCTGCAGCGTTTAAGCTCGCCGGAGCTCGCCAAGAAAGCCCTGGCCACCGTGGCCGGGCGCCTGATCCACCTCTCCATGCGTTAGCTAGTGCGTCGAGTCGTCTTAGGTAGCTTATGCTCGCCCAAGCCTTAGATCGGGCCACTGGGTCGTCACCGGCGTATTGCCGTGGTCCAGACTCCGCCGTTCGCCATGGCCATGGCCGCCGATAGCTCTAGGGTCGGCAATAGGTCCGATCCTCATGGTTCGATGAGGTTCGCCGAGTCGTATAGGTCATACGTGATGACCTCACCCGACGAAGCTTCGCCGTCGACGAGCCGTGACCCATGAAGTGCCAAGCAGCGCCCATTGCTCTGCTCCGTGTCTTGTGACGTGGGGTCCCCCGACCCGGTGGGTCCCACTGTCGATGACAATGATGAAGTGCTAACCCATTTTGAATCCAGTTTTTGATTTGTTTTGTGAAATTTGTATCTTCAGTTTGGTAGCTCCAAAAATTGTGAAATAAATATGGTTGTGTTGCTTAGGAAGTGTAGTATTTAGTAAAAATATGTTCTTGGCTTCCACAGTAGAAATTTCTGGAGATTTAAATAGGGATTTCAAAGGTGCTTTTGAATGCATTCAAATTTGTTTATTTTATATCAAGAGTTCCTGTGCTCCAAAAATTATGAAATTTTTGTGGTAGGCTATTCTTGTTATATATGAGCTGGGATAAAATTCGAAGACCAGTGCATGTGTAGATCTATAGTTATAGATTTTTCTTTTATAAATAGTTAATCCTTGCATGAATTTTTTATAAATTAATTATGAGTCCAAAATTCATGAAATTTGTTGGAGGTAATACTAGTACCATATGGATGTTAGGAAAAATAAGAAATCTGTTGCTTGACAGTTTTCAATTGGATTTTCCATTTATGCTATTTCAAGCCTTGCTTCCCTATCATTTTGTATAGGATGTTCTACTTAGTAAAATGACATGAAATTTTATAGTAGTCCTTTGATAGCAGTAGTAAGGCTCTGTAAATTTTGAGAATTTATTAAGCACATATGATATATATTTATTATTTAACCTAGATATTTAAATAAAATAATAAAGGCAATCTAATAAATAGTTTGGGCTTCACCATTATATTATCTTAACTATATTTGGTATGCTTAAACTGTTGGTAGGTTCTAGGTTGTCAAATTGTGAATGATTACATAAAGTAGAAGTATTCTTACTTTATATTGCATGTTAAATCATTTTCGGACTGATTCTAGAGTGTGAGGATTTGCATGTTGAAACTGATGTGTACTGTAAAATGGTTAATAACAAAGTTGTAGAGAATTGGATAAGCTTTCCAGAAAGTCCTAGATCACTGTTTTTGGATTTGTAGAACTCCGGTTATGAGTGAAACAAGTAGCTCTGATTTGTGGCATAATCGATGCATTGTAGAAGTAGTTAAGTAATAATCGAGAAGAGATATGCACCTACTCAAACAACGTGATGCACTTGTTAACATGTATGCATTCGTAATACTTATACCATACTCATGCATCTAGGATCGGAGGAAGAGATCACGTTGCTGGAATTGAAGAAGCGAGAGGAAGGGAACCCGCGGGAGGATCCGCAAGCCGCAGCCCCCGGCGTGGGCGAGAACCTGAAGAGCTTCCGGAGTGTCCGACCATCGCCCTACTTCCTTTACGTGAGGCAAGCCCGGAGCATTATAAGTCTCCCGATAATTTACAAATGTTTACTTAAGTATTTATGATTGCTGCATTAGGTTATAAGAGTTGAATGAAACCACTTGACGCATGTACATTCCTTGTCCGAGATATTACCCTTTAACCGGTATAGGTCGAGGATCGAACATATGCTTAGCCATGCTCGGACCGGTAGAAGTCGGGTGATTTCTGTCACTGCGAGATATAGGTGGATACCGAGCACGGTGGGTTATAATTGCTATCGTGGAAAAGAACCATGGTTAATGTAAATGGAGACCCCCGGGCGGGATGTCGATAGAGAAGCAACAAGACATGGAGGTCTTGGGTGTGGATCTATCCCGTCGTGTCGATTAAGGACCGCACCGTTGTTGGTGCTTCGACAAGATTGAACGCATGCCTCTCACTTAGCTGGCGGATAACTCGTTCCGACCGCGAAGCCGAGTAATTCAACTCGGGCGGGAATCGTTACATTCATGCGCTCCTTCCGGGAACGATCGGACCGAGCCCAAGGGCGGGCTTGGCTGAGCATCCCGGCATCTGGTGTTCCAGTTTGCGGCGCAGAGACGGACCCATGAAATGTGTGTACCGGAGTTGTACCAAAGGTGACCTAAGGCTATCGTCGTGGCTGGTAGACACTGGTTTGTGTTAGGAATAAATTCCCGGTGGTTGAAATCGATTCGAATCGCCGTCTCTCCCGGATAGTGAGAAACTTGGCTAGTCCCAACATCGTAGTAAGCGTGTTATGGAACATGATGGTTCGTATGAAAATGGAATTACAATACTTGCTATGGTTACTATTGTATGCTTCTAAAGGATATACCACATGTTTGGCATAGGATACTTGCTAACCTAGAAATGAATAGTTATAATTAACTTGGTAAAGAATTAGTAACTATACCATGATTTAATTGCTTTTTACAAAAAATGTTGTCAAGTTACATCCACTTATACACCTTGCATAATCCTTGGAGTCACTTTTATTTTACGGTTCATGACGGGTAAGTCTAGTGAGTACCTTCTCGTACTCGGGGTTTATTTTCCCAATGTTGCGAGATGGCACTTTGTGTATCATGGTTATTGCAAGAGTTGCTTCTATCCCATTGTGGATGAGGAGTAAGCCTTTGGGCGTGCTTCTTTAGTAATTCCTATCCTTGCTTTTGTGGACCGTGATCTATCTTGGCACTGTATCAAACTATGTTGGAAACTTTATTTTCGAACTTAATTGCTTCCGCTTTATTTATCAAACTCGGTTTGTAATAACGTTTATTCGTACTCTGATGATGAAAAGTATCTGTGAACTTTATGTAATATGTGGCATGTATGTTGAATCCTGTACGATCTTGGTTGTTGTAAATCGTTTATCGAGACCCGTCGTGGTACTCGACGGACTACCGGGTTTATATGGGTTCAAGTATGACAGTGCGACCGCTTGCGGATTGCCATTGTACTTGTATTCTTATAAATTGGTCGGTTCTATGACAAGTACCACATCCACGTTGGTTGGGCCGTTGTGGTGCACCCCCGCACGGATGGGCAGGTCGAGCGCGTGAACGGCATGCTCCTACAAGGTCTCAAGCCTAGGATTTTCAACCGGTTGAACAAGTTTGGCGGGTGTTGGGTCGCGGAGCTTCCCACGGTGGTCTAGAGCTTAAGGACGACCCCCAGCCGGGCTACCAGCTACACACCCTTCTTCATGGTCTATGGTTCCAAGGCTATCCTTCCGACCGACCTCGACTATGGGGCGCCGAGGGTCAGGGCATACAACGAGCAGGGAGCCAAGGTGTCCCTCGAGGATGCCATGGATTAGCTCGACGAGGCATGTGACGTTGCCCTCCTCCACTCGGCCAAGTACCAGTAGGCACTGTACTGGTACCAAAGCCATCGGGTGTAGGGTTGGGCCTTCAATGTTGGGGACCTGGTGCTCCTCCTCATCTAGAGCAACAAAAACCATCACAAGCTCTCCCCACCGTGGGAGGGACCGTACGCCGGCGCAGAGGTGCTCCGACCAGGCACCTACAAGCTCAAGACCATCAACGGCAAGGTCTTTGCCAACACATGGAATATCAAGTAGCTACATCAGTTTTACCCCTAGCCTATGCATATGCTTAAGAATGATATTTCTGAAATACAAAAACATTTTCTCTTATCGGTTTCGCTATAGTTCCCTCTATCTTTAGTGACACCCAACCCTGGCAATGGTAGGGGGTCAAGCATCACTCGGGGACTGATAAGAGTATATCTACTCAGAGACATTCTCTGTGCCTAACCCTCCCTTACGTTAAGATCTCAAAGTAAGGGTTGCGGAAACAAACCCTGAGTAAAACTGGTCGGACTGCAAGAAACCTACACCCCAATGGCTATGACGTTTTTCCTCACCAGTGTGATCAGAGTTGTTTTGCCCGCATCCCAAGCTTTATAGCCTTAACCACGAAAAGGGTCAGAACACATTAACCTTTTTATAAAAAAGAACGAAGAACCAAAAGATTGTTCAACCATAGCAGAAATTAAAATTTGTCCATTTAATACAAGGTCACTATTTGGCCCAACTAACTAATTTTTCGAGAGGATGATCTCATCCTTAATCTTGGCCACCTCCATCTCGATGTCCTCTAGCTCGACGTCGGAGTAACCGGGCGTGAAGCCTAGGCTTATCATCACTAGATTGATGTTCTCATAGTGAGAACGAGCGATCACGAATGACCGATGAACGCCAAAGCGGAGGGCGTCCCTCGCCATCTCGCGCGCCCGATCCATGATCCGGACGGCGCAGACATGAGAGGGCTCATCTCCTGTGCCAGAGCCAGCTCAAGGTCATCACAGACTAGATGGATGACGACACGCAGGGCGTTGTGCTCATCGCTCTTCTTTAGGAGGGTGGCCTTCACCTCGCCGAGCTCCTTCTCCAGGCTGTGGCTCTTCATCACCTCCGCCCTGAGCCTGTGATCAAGACCTGTCCAAAACACGCACCAGCCATGTCGAAAAGCCTATCGTGGATCCTAGAGAGAAGGACGGCAAAGGAAGACCAGGGGCTTACCGTCCACGTCTGCCTAGAGCTTGCGCGCCTCATCACTACACCGGGCCACCTAGGCCTCCAAGTTTCGGGCATGTTCCTGGCGCTGGTTGACCTCCATGGTGAGTCTGGCTATCACCGCCTCTACCATGGCCATTAGATCCTTCTCCCCTAGGAGCTCGCCCTATAGGAGGTTGATCTGCTGCTGGGCGTCATCATGCTCCCTCCGTAGCCTCTCGATCTCTGCGGCATCTGTGCGCGTACTCTCGATCAGGTCCAGTAGTTTCTCCCTAGCTTCGTGGGCATCATCACGAGCCTCCGCGTACTTGATCCGGAGGTCGGCCAACTCCTAGAGAACGAGGGCAAGTTCAACCACTTCTTGACGAGTAGCAGCGAGCTGGGTGGCTAGTTCCACATGTAGCCGCTCCTCCACCACGAGGCGATCCCAAACGCCCTTCTCATGGCAAAGGAATGCAGACTTCTCCTGGCTGCGGTCCATGAGAACCTGCGAAAAGGGTACGAGTTAAAAGGCAAGAAAAGGGAAGACAAAGGTCGGAAACGCTGATGCACTATACCTGGCCAATCAGAGCGATGATGTCTTGCAGCGAACTTAGCATGGTGGTCAGGGCATAGACCGTGACCCCTACCTCTGCGTGGATGCTCCCCCACTCCCACTTCTCTATGGCATCATCGAGGGTGAAGAGCATCACCCCCAGGTCCCAACGGTCGACCCACCCGATCTGGGGTCCTCCCTAGGTGTGGGGGTCACCGCCGACCCAGACCAGAGGCCAAGATGCCTCCGTGCCAACCCCAGGCAGCGTCGACCCCTCTCTTGATCGCACCTCCTCTAGAGCAAGCCCCCCAGCAGTAGAGGGGGCGAGCGACGTAGATGAGGAAGCCTGCCCCATCGTCGCGCCTGCCAAGGGTGCACCACGCCTGGCCTCCTTCGTCCATCCCACCACGGTTGTCACCGTCTGCCCGGACAACAGCCCTAGTTGCCCTATCACCGACGCAACCGCCAGCGCGGACGAAGGCTCCGGCTGCGCTGTCTCTGCATGCAGCGTCGTGGTCGTGCCTAGGCACGCCGTGCCTGCCACGGATGCCCTGGACACACTTTCCATTGCCTGCCCTCCTGTAGAAGCAGCCGATGGCCGCGCCTCCTTGGTCAACCCTATGGTCGCCCCAGCCACGCTCCCGCCAGCCTCCGGCGTAGCGCCAGATGGGTCCCAACGCACCCGCCGAAGGGCGAGAGTCTTCTTCAACACTAGCTTTAGGAGGGTCCCATGCCCCCAACGCTGTGGAAGGCACAGAGGTTAGTTCGTGGCAAAAAAATTCGTCAAAAAACAAAGAACGAAAAAACTCTCAGCTTACCTTGACGCCATCGGGCGCTGTCTTTTTAGGGTCGGCCCGCCCAACCTCAGCTATGACTCCTCATCACGCTGGTGTTTCGAGACCTCCCTTTGCTTGGGAGGCTCGGACGAGGTGGAGTCACCGGCTCCCCTTAGCTCCGAGGGCACCATAGAAGGCCCGGATGGAGCAGGGCAACTCGCTCCTGCCGTCTTCGGGGGTGAGTCCCCCTCTTGCTCTAGGAGATGCCACTAGAAGGGCCCTGCCTGCGGCAAAGGTGGGTCCTCATCCCCGCTAGCCAGATCATCCCATGGGATGGGAGACCTAGAGCCATCTCTCCCTCCTCTTCTTTTTCCACCTCATCTTCCTCTTCCAATGAGCCTTGGCGCCGCTTCCCCGCTGTAGCTTCACTCGCTCCTTTGCCCGCTATTTCTTCTCCTTATCATCCTTCTCCTTCTTCATCCGCTCATCTATGGCACGGTTCACCGCCCTCATGGCAGCATGCTCCCGCAGCGGCACGACAGAGGCCCAAAAGTCCAAATCCGTCGGTAGCTCGATGAAGCCCGGCTCCCGCCGCATCATGAGATGTCCCGAGATCAAGAACATGGCGTCAGACTCGTCAATCACTTCCTTGATGCATTGCGCAATCTCGCTGTTGCGAAGCGGCCCCTGAGTGAGCACCGTCCCGCCGAGTTCCACGACGGGCACCATCCTGAACAATGGGAGGGCGTGCGCCATCAGCGGTGCCACCCTCCTCGTGTGATATGCTCCAATGACGCTGGCCCCATGAAGGCCGCTGCTCCCCAACAACACAATGGCCTCGAGGATGTCACGCATCTTTTTCTTCTCCTTGATGGGTGGCCCCCAAAGCCACGGTGGCGGCGCCTCTTCAATCAAGCGCCCGGTGAAGTCCGACAAGGGGGTGATGGGGTTGTTCTTCAAGTAGAACCACTATGCGTGCCACCCCTTGTTGGATCTCGATAGCTGGCAGGGCATATACTCGGCTGCCCGCTGCCCCTAGAGGTGGATGCCCATGCATCCCATCGGCACTAGGATCTCCCCGCCTCTGTCCTTCTTACTATGCAGCGAGACGGAGAAGAAGTACCCCCACAACTCGAAGTGCGGCTCGATCCCCAGGTACCCCACGCACATCACGATGAAGGCCATGATGTGCTGTATCCCATTAGGATTGAGGTGCTACAGCTCGACCTGGTAGTGATGCAGCAGCCCCTAGAAGAATGGATGAGGGGGATCGTGAGCCCGCGCTCGTGGATGGGCGTGAAGGAGACGATGTAACCGTCGGGCGGCATCGGCACCTCCTCGTGGCTAGGAACCAGCCACTCCATCGCGTCAATCCTCTCATGAGGAAGACCACGCTTGATGAGGACTTCCATGCGTGTGTGGGTGACGTCAGAGCGGTACCACGACTCCATGGAAAGCGAAGATGGAGGAGCGAGGACTTTTTGGTGATGGCGAAGAAGCAAAAGCTACGGATCTGGGGTGCTGGTGGCAGACTAGCAGAGGCAGCAGATCCAAATGATGGCAGAGGAAAGGCGGGGAAGGCAAGGTTGTAGTTTGGCACGCCAAAACATGAAGAAGGTGCCCGCTATTTATAAGCCGGGGTGAGACGGAAGGCGAACCATCCACCTAGATCGACATGCCCAGCATGCCCCGTCACTTCGTGTGGTAGAACCTCCTAAATTATTGGGCCCACATGCACCTGTCACTGTCCAACGACCTCTGACAACTATGCATATGTTCCAGGTAACTTAAGAAGACTGTTGGGTGTCCTCGAGGAACCCTGAATCAATTCTGTGGCAGAACCTCCTAAATTATTGGGCCACATGCACCTGTCAATGTCCAACGACCTCTGACAACTATGCATATGTTCCAGGTAACTTAAGAAGACTGTTGGGTGTCCTCAGGGAACCCCGAATCATCCATGATTTCCTAGCAGGATCACATTACAGAGTCATTGCAGTATTACAACATTTATTCAAATAACTACACCAGAGTAAATCAGCGGAAGTCTTACAATAACATAGTTTACAAACCATTTGTTTCAAACCATACAACTAAGTTCGATAATTATTACAAACCAAAGTATTGGAGTGGCATTATAACATAATACAAAACACACAAATAAACGGCCCTGTCCAAGGGCCACACATTTACTTATCGTCATCGGATCGAACAACAGTCATGCAGCACGGTCCAAAGCAGACCTGCTCATGAGCCTCACCTGCAACAAGGGTCAACGAACCCTGAGTACAAAAGTACTCAACAAGACTTAACCGAAAATAGAAACTGATAGAACTCAGGAATGCAGGCTTAGGGATTCAAGGTATGGCTTTAGCAATAATAAAAGTTCTTTTGCATAAAAGCTCTTTAACAAAATTCTTTATATCAACATTTAAAACTTCATAAAGATCATATACAAAGCTAACATGATCCGAATTGAGATCATGAAACTTTATATCCAACACCTTCACAAACCTTACTCGAGTTCTAGTTATTAAACTACGATGATGAACAGAGAAGTGAGTCTCCATAACCGAGGAGCAACGACGATTCGAACCGATTATAACCCAGCTGGGAATTCTAGACCACACGATATATGCAGGTCCCCGACTTACATATATCAACCTACCTTCGGATCCTCTAAAACAAGAACGGGTCCGCGCCACCCGAGAATACAGTACTCCACCAATCCAGCCCATTGCCACGTGGGTACACGCTATTCCCGCCATCTCTCCACTCCCAGTGCGCGAGTAGCCATTCTCGTAATAGAATAGCCAAGTTAAGGCTTACCAGAGTATGTGGTTAGTACTACAGAGTCTCACCTCACGTAGTTCAACAATGGACGGGCCTCAATCGACACGGGCGGAAAGAACCCGCTCACAAGACCTCCATGTCTTGTGGCTCCCATACACCGAGTCCGCCTGGTCTAGATTTATTACTCCACATTCCCATATCACATGATAACATAAGTAACCAAAGAACCATTTAAAACTTATAGGTGATAGGTAATCACCCGACTTCCATCGTTCTAAGCATAGCTCAGCATAACTAGGCATATACGAATTAAAACTGGTAACAGGGTAGATATGGAAAAACAAGATTGGTAATGCACCAATTAGGTTATTAACTTAACTCCTAATCACTTAATGCAGTAAAGAAAAGCAAAAGCGAAATCAATTTGTAAATCACAAGGTAGGTTTAAATGCATCCGGGGCTTGCCTTCGCTGACGGAAAAGTCTAGTTCCGGAGTCGTTCCACCGATCTCAAATCCAACCCCCATAGATGGACTAACCTCCTCAACCACTTGATTAACTACCACATGCTCACCTTCATTCACTACACATAGTAACAATGCCATGTTTAACATGATGCGAGATATGAGACATGATGCTTGACGTGGATGCAAAAGTAATAACTTGAATACAACTTTCCTTCGCGGTACAGTTACAAGTCAAACTAACTAAACCTTTTTCGTAACACTTAATTCAATTGCCAAGGATCATTACCAACCAATGACCTAAGGTCATCACTCAATCCAAAATTCAAACCAAACCTAAATCATCAAAGGTTACTATTTGCTTCTATGAATTAATTATTTAATTAATAATTATGAAATAAATCAACTTGTTCCAATTGAGCCCAAAATTTTTTTAAATGTTCATCTCATGATAACTAAGTGGCAAAACAATTTTCATAACTTTTGGATAAATAAATAAGCCTAGAAAATTCATGGAAACTCATTTATTAATTAATTGAGCAATTTTTATCACATCCAAAAAGTACTAAAAACAACATTTCATATTTTTCCTAAATAGTATTCATAATAGAGAGGTCACATAAAAAATTTCATAATTTTTGGAGCTCTAAATAAATCTACACAAAAATAACAAAAACTATCACTATTCATCTATTTCTGAAAAAGGAAAAATTTATTTTCAAACCGCTGAGTCACTGATAGCCCGACCCCACTAGTCATCCCCAACCACCGGCGCTGACCACGGCGACACGCGCGCTGACCAGCGATTTCTCGCCGACGGCGAGGTCAATGGCGACGGCCAAGGTACCACCGTGGTCACAACGACGAGGCGCATCGATTGGTGGCACAAGCTAACACAATTACCACGCCAATCGAGCTTGACGCCGGCCATGGCGGACGCGGCGGCTTGGCGACACTACGCCGGCGACAGGAGCCCGATAGCGATTAAACAAACGGCACAGGAAGGTTCAGCAACTCACCCCAAACACGACTGAGCAGAGAGCAAGGCCGGAGGATCAATGGAGACACGGTTCGACGGTCACAGCAGCCACGGCGGAGCAACGGTCATCGGTGGCGGCGTTTCGGCGACTGTAGTGGTCAAAAGGATCAAACAACCGGTCATAAAGCATCACGGGATCAAGGCGAAGCTGGAGCTACGCTGAGCAAGGACAAAGACGCATCTTGGAGCTCCAGCCACGGCAACGCGCTTGCTACGGCGGTACTGCCGTCCGCGAAGAAGAAAGGCGGCGAGCGGCGATTCCCGGTGAAATCAAGTGACTAGAGTTGGTTGGCTAGGTGCGCAAGGAGTAGGCGGAGCTGGAACAAGCTTTGCCAAGACGGTGGAGGCACTACGGCGACGGCAAACGCACGACGGAGCAGCGGCGATGGCGACTGGAAAACAAAGCAGGAGAGCGGCGAAAAACGGCCATGGTGAAGTCCTTATAGAGCGGCTCAGAAGCAAGGAGAAGCCACACAGGGGCCTTCCCCACGCCAGCGCGAAGCCAAAGACGGCCACGGCGACGACCAGAACGAGATAGAAGCTCGTCGGCGATGAGGTGGCTTCCACGGCTACTGTTCACCTTATTTATAGAATTGCCACTCGATTCAAAACCTAAATTACTCCCAAATTTATGTAACAACTCAAAAATCTCAAAAAATAAAAGTTGCTCAAAATTTAAAGTTCTAAAACTTTGCTTTTATAACCACCCCCTAATTCGGTCTACATTTTGAAATGCAAATTTGAATTCAAAAATGGGACATTTAAAGAATTACGCCTTTTCAAATTACTTCAAATTTTTCTAAACAACTTTGAAAACTACAAAAACCAACTTTGTACAACTCAACAAGCTCTACACTTTTGCTTTAAGACTCAACCCCAAAATGTGCTCAGATTTTGAAATGGGTTTTTCGGGGTAAAACTAATCACTGGAAATCAGGGTTTTCGGAAATCCAAATCAACACAATTGTTTTGAAATTGATTCAACCATACAAGGCAACACTTATAACATAAATGTAAACTTGTTTTAGTGAATGCATATCAAAGTTTTCACCAAGGCCAAATGCTTTGCAATGCATATGATGACATGGCAGGTTTTAGTATTTAAAACACCCGAGGTGTTACACTTCGCCCCTCTGAGAACCATGCACATGCCACCCCCGGCCACTCCTCGAAGGGCACACTAGACAGCGGTTTGCCCCCTCAATGGGCTAAAAACCGCCGTAGGTAAGTAGGGATACAGAGCTGAAAACACTCCCATGGACCATTAAGGCCCAGGAGTTCGAAAGTTGGCCCACCGACGGGTTCACAACCGCTCCGGGGCACCATTAGAGTGAGGGGTGGAACAGGATAGGCCCATTAGCCCCCAGCACCCGGGTGCACGAGCGCCGCAGGCATCCTGGCCCACGTTCGAGTCTTGACAGAGCACGGTCCATGGTTCTTCCTCGAAGAAAGGCAACGAGCCCTCAGGACCGATCGAACGGACCTGAGAACTATATGGACTGGCCGTCAAGAATTTGGAGTCGGTCACCAGCTGACCCATGCTGGACCCCCGCGAATGGGAAGCCAGGGCCCCACTCAAACTTGCCCATTAACAGCTCACCGAGCACCATAGTTCGTCCATCGTAGAAAACATGGCACGGTTCAGCCCCTCCGTTTTATCGAAAAAACGCTTGAGGGAGGACGGCCTTAAGACGAGCTGATCCCTCAACTGGACCCTTGCTACACATAGGAGCTCGAGGGTTGGACTCGCAAGGAGACCGAATACGCGGTCGCATAACAATGGTGGATCTGTCGGATCCTAGAGAGGAATCATAATCAAGAGAGATCTTCTCTGATACCCCGAATTGCGCAACTACATGCTCCTGAGGAGTCCAAACACAAGGAATCTCGACCATACCAACACATCCCATGGCCCGCAAGGGGAGATCAAGATCCCTAGAATCCTTCCTTCCGAAATAGCCTTCGAAGGAGTATCCTACTCATCCGCAGGCTCGGGGGCTATTGTCGGATATTAGTATCAGGGATACTCAGAAGAAGGAAGCTAATGGCCACAAAGGCTAACTCCCTAGGATGGTCAAGAGTGTATCTTGGTCTCACCCGGCCCTGAGGGCATGGGCTCTGTCTCGCCCGACCTTAAGGATATGAGATCCGGATCACCCGACCCAAGGGCGCGGGCTCCGTCTCGCTCGACCCATCTGGCGAGAGCCACGTCACGCCGGACCCCTCGGGCGAGAGCCCCATCATGTCTGACCCCAAGGGCGTAGACTTCGCCTCGCCCGATCCTGAGGGCGCGGACTCCGCCTCACCCGATCCTGAGGGTGCGGGCTTCGCCTTGTCCGACCCCCCAGGGCGAGGGCTCCCCCTCGCCCGATGAAGGTCCGTACCGGCCCTAACCACTATGGTTCTAAAAGTATGAGTCCAGGGGCAAACTTCTGACACCAGAAGGGGAGCAAGCGCGTCTTGATGTGACCTATGGCCACTACAGGTCATGTCTGAGGACGCACGTCGCCAATAGCATCGGGCATGCCTGCGCTGTACTACTTACTCCTAGTACGGCCTTAGGCGGAGATGTCAATGAGCCATACCGTCCGCTAGGCTAGGATAAAGCACCATGATCGGCTGACGACGCTCACAAACGGCATCAGTGATGAATAGGGCCACGACGTGGAGCCGTCCCCGTCGTCATCTATAGGGCCAGCGCGACCCGCATAAAGGAGATGGAAGACGTTGCAATCCCAGAAGCCTTCCTCTCCTCGTCTCTTTCTCTCTCTCTATCTCTCTCTCTCTCCGATGTAACCTGCAACTTTCCCTTCATCCATAAAAGGGGAAGCAGGGCACCCCATGGAGGGGGAATTCCAAGACACATCTAACACGTCTGAGCGGCTAAGGGCTTAGGCATTCGACGGTAAACGAAGAGCTGAACCAGACTCACTCTTTTCACCAGAGACTTGGGACCTTCTCCCTCTCCCGCCCATTTGTAACCCCTACTACAAACCAAGTGCCGGTAACACGAGCAGCAGCCCACTAGACGTAGGGACGTTCCGTCTGAACCAGTATAAATCCTTGTGTCCTCCGAGCACAGCCATCCGGGTCAGATGCGCAAACTAGAAATTTACTAGCCAGTGATTTAAAACACCGACAGGTAGTGGTGCAGCAGTCCCTGGAAGAACGGGTGGGGAGGAATCATGAGTCTGCACTCATGGAAGGGTGCGAAGGACATGACATAGCCGTTGGGCGGCGCCGGCACCTCCTCGTGACTGGGCACGAGCCACTCCACTGCCTCAGTTCTCCCATGGAGAAGACCGCACTTGATGAGGCCCTCCATGCGCATGTGGGTGACATTGGAGCGATACCACGAATCCATGGGAAGCAAGGGCGGAGGTACGAGAACTTCACCGGAGATGGAAGAGCGAGAGCAAGAGATCCAAGCGCTTGCAGTGGAGAAGCGGAGAGGACGAGGCTACGGTTAGGCGTATCAAAGATGAAGGGAGAAACCCCAAGTTATAGGGGAAGGTGGAGCGAGAAGCGAACCGTTCGCCTCGATCAACGCGCTTGCCACGCCTCGTCACTTCGTCTCTCTAGGAGTCATGCGCACGCCACCCTCGGCCGCCCCCTCGAAGGGTGCACTGGACAACTGTTCACCCCCTCGATGGGCCGAAAACTGCCACAGGTAAGGAGGGATACGGAGCTAAAAACGCTCCCACGGCCCATTAAAGCCCAGCAGTTCGAAGGTTGGCCGATCAACGGGTTCACAACTGACCTAGGGCACCTTTAGAGTGAGGGGTGGTTAAGGATGGGCCTGCTAGCGGCCAGCACCCGAGCGCATGAGCGCCACAGGCATCCCGACCCACGTTCGAGTCTTGGCTAGAGAACGGTCCATGGTTTTTCCTCGAAGAAAGGCCATGAGCCCTTGGGACCGGTCGAACGGACATGAGAACTATATGGATTGGCCATCAAGAATCTAGAGTCGGTCACCAGTTGACCCATGCTGGACCCCCGCAAATGGGAAGCCAGGGCCCCACTCAGACTAGCCCGTTAACAGATCACCGAGCACCATGATTCATCCATCGAGGAAAACATGGCACGGCTCAGCCCCTTCATTTTTATCAAAAAAACGCTTGAGGGAGGACGACCACAAGACGAGCTGACCCCCCCCCCCCCGACCGGACCCCTGCTACGAGCGAGGGCTCGGGGGAAGTTGGACTCCCAAGGAGACCGAGTACGCGGTCGGGTATCAGTGACAGATCGATCGGATCCTAGGGAGGGATCGAAATCAAGAGAAATCTTTTCTGGCCCCCAAACCCCGTAGCTACGTACTCCCGAAGAGTCTAATCATGATAGAAAGGAATCACAACCCTACCAAGACATCCTGTGGGCCGCAAAGGGAGATCAAAGCCCTCAGAGTCCTTCCATTTGAAAAAGCCTTCAAAGAAGTATCCTACTCCTCCGTAGGCTCGGGGGCTACTGTCGGGTATCGATATTAGGGATACCCTGAAGAAGGAGGATAATGGCCACGAACAACTAGCTCGCCCAACCCCGAGGGCGTGGGCTCCGTCTCGTCCGACCCCGAGGGAGCGGGCTCCGTCTCGTCTGACCCCGAGGGTGCGGGCTCTGTCTCGTCCGACACCTTGAGGGGGGAGCCTACCTCGCTCGACATCTCGAGGGGGGATTCTGCCTCGCCCGACCCTAAGGGAACATATTTAGTCTCGGGCGGGAGCATAGGCCCCATGGGGGCCTGCACCGTCTCCAACCACTACGAGTATAAGAGTACGGACCCGGGGTCAAACTTCTGACACCAGAAAGAGAGTAGGCATGTCTTGACGCGACCCGTGGCCACGATGAGCCATACTTGGGAGCTCACGTTTCTGACAGCGTCGAGCAGGCCAACACTGTGCTGCCTAACCCCCAGCACGACTTCCGTCAGGGGTACCGTTGACCATGCTGCCCGCCGGGACGGAATGGGCCGCCACAACCGGCTGACGACGCTCATGTGTAGCGCTAGTGGCGAACAGGGTCGCGACATGGAGCCATCCCCGTCATCATCTATAGGACCGGAGGGACCCACATAGGGGGATGAAGGACGACGCGACCCCAGAGGCCCTCTTCCTCCTCGCTTCTCCCTCTCCCTCTCTCTCTCTCTCTCTCTCTTTCTTTCGTGTAATCTGCGCCTTCCCCTTCACCTATAAAAGGGGAAGCAGGACGCCCCAGGGGGGGACTCAGTTTAACTAGACTCAACTCCATTCGAGACTTGGGACCTTCTCCCTCTCTCGCCCATTTGTAATCCCTACTATAAACAAGTGCCGGTAACACGAGCAGCCTCAAACTAGACGTAGGGACATTCCACCCGAACCAGTATAAACCCTTGTGTCCTCCGAGCATACCATCCGGGTCAGACGCGCAAACACAAGTTTACTAGTCGGCGGTTCGAAACACCGACAATTATTGAGTAGATATTAGCTTTTGAAGCTTGATTATCTAAATATTATGAACTGCATGCATTCAATGATCGATTCACATCTCAGGCCTTCAAAAGTGTTGGGCACTTACATATGGTTCAGAAGACTAGACATTGTGATTTTGTGAATTGCTAATTGGACGTTCTCCATTGTCCTAAAAGCTAATCCT
The DNA here is from genome assembly GCA_904845875.1 of Miscanthus lutarioriparius. Lineage (NCBI taxonomy): Eukaryota > Viridiplantae > Streptophyta > Magnoliopsida > Poales > Poaceae > Miscanthus > Miscanthus lutarioriparius. The sequence goes on from CAJGYO010000528.1 coordinate 140,942, forward strand.
TGGTATACTACTTCGTACTCGTCTCATTAGTCACCACAAGCTGCAACCGCGAGTTTGTTTATAGACTTCGGAAACTCAGGACCGGTGCTGAAAACGATGAAAAGGATATGGCTGCTTGATGGATCACATGATAGCCTGAAATTGTTCTGCTCCCTCCGGTCCAAATTATAATTCATTTGACTTTTTTAACCCTAGATGTTGTACACTTGTCTTATTCAGCAAAATTGTGCAAACATAGTCAAATTTAAGTTATTCTGGAAAACGTTTGTTAATAAAGCAAGCCACAACAAAAGAAGTGATATTTTGCATAAATTTTTGAATAAGACGAGTGGTCAAACTTGAGGTAAAAAAAGTCAAACGAACTATAATTTAGAACGGATTTAGTATTTTCTAATTTGCTGTTTTTTTTAACATGGAAGAAAACTCCGTTACTCATAAGACGGCGCCAAATCTTTGGCGACCAGGACCTGATTACAAGAGGGCATAATATCCCTAACCGAGGTCGGGCTAGGTCCCATACCAGCCCCTAAACTAGCAAGACCATGTGCTACAGAATTACAAAGTCGAGGATCATGAGAGATCGTACTGGATACAAAATTAGAAAATAAAAGATTTTTTTATAAGGGAGAAAAGTGTTTTTTAATATACTAGATAGCGTGTCCGTGCGTTGCTACGGGACAACTAAACTTTTATACTAAAACCACACGGATCGCATGATAAGATAATAAAAAATAAATACCGATATTAAAGTGACATTTAATCCAAAAGACAAAGTTCGTGAAATTAACATAGCCATAGTGAGCACGGCGTCGCAGGCTCACCAACTCTATACAGACCTTTCCATGCGTTGCAGCGGGAACAAATAATGCCCTGATAATTTAAGCATCAACGTGTTGTATTGTTAAAAAACAATAATGTGATAGGTAACATTAAACAGCAAAGTAACAATAACTTAATAGGTAATTAACAATAGGTGATGGTGACTCAGATAATTAACAAATAGGCAATGCACCGCCGCATTTTTGTTGATTTTTTTTTAAAAAAACATGTGATGGAGAGACATTGTTGGTTTTTAAATTTCCTTTACATCATCACTAATCCAATTGAAGACAGAGGACCACAATCGAAAAACCAGTACAGTAATGGAGTCATTCAGCAACTGCCCCCCAATGGAATCGCTGTTCAAACTGTCGCGCCGACAATGCCTTTCCATCCTTTTCTTATCTCGCTTTGCCTGCGCTTGCTCAGCCATCATATTTGATACCCTTCTACGTTCATTTTTTTTTTTGCTTCAATCTGTTCCTGAGTTCGGCAATTGTGCATTTTTTGACATGCACGTTTAGCCTCTCTTTGCTCAGGTGTCATACATGCATAGCGCTCTCTTTCCCTGGCACACTTAGCTTTACGCTGCTCGTTTGTTAACTTCATCGTACATGAATTCTTGGATGAGGGTGTTGTGACGGCACAATCACCAACTAATGTGGTATTTTTGCTGAATCAAGGCTAATTTCTGCTAGCATTTCCTCATATACAAATCAAAGGAGGTTTCTGTAAATATTTATGTATATTTGGTCATATTATATTCACTTGGAGGTGCTAGCTAAATCAAACATGCTTCGGTGTATATCAATAGAGATTACTCCCAATCAATTAAATAGAATTGAAATAGATGTCAATGAAGCTGAATTGAAATACATGACTTGTAGAAATGAAATTCAATAGTATTACAACAAATGTAGCATATCTGCTTTATGAAATAGCATATGTATAAAATGATATTCACTGGACAATTGTACGCGGTACCCAACACTTGAAGGGAGGTCTTTGTTGCATGTGGCATGTTGTATGAATCATTTCTGTGCAACCAATCAGCATTCTCATCTGGAACCATATTTTCTACTCTTGAGGTGTCGCACTGCTCAACATTACTGAGGATGCCTGTAGACATAATATGCATTAAAAAGTCTAGTAACCTTCAGCAAGGAGTGGGATTGTGGATTGTGAATCTTCATTTGTAAGGAGAGCTTGAGCTTTCCTTCGATGATAATCTTCTCGACGTTTTTTTAGTAACCTCTCCTTTCGATCTTGAGGCATGTTCGCATACGCGTCCCTTGCCCTTTGCCTCTTGCGTTCTTTTGGAGCTGTGTCATCTGGTTGTAAATTGGATGTCGTTGGTCCACTGTCATTGTTGGTGTTGGATATATCTTTGAATGGGATGCGACACGCAGTGTGTTCTGAAGATGCCATCTGCATGAAAGAATTTGAGTGTCACACAAACTTAATGTTGCAAACTGAAATCACCACATTTGAATCAATATGAAAGGGAATGAAAGTGAGATGCAACAAAATATCCATATATGAGATGCGACAGCTGCAACAAACTGACTCAAGAATATACTCTGTTTATCAAAATCTACAGGTTCTATTTGGCTAATCCACACCAGACACTTTTTTCTCGAAGTCTTCATCCTGACCATTGAAAAAAACACGTAGGCTACAAATTATTTTTTGAGGGAAAAAAGAATTTAAAGCCTTATCTTTTAAATCACTGCCCATATGAAGTGCTGACACCAATCGAAGACAGGGGAACGGCGAAATCATACAGTTAGAGATATAAACTAATAAAAATATTACAGACTAAGTGGGCTGCGTAAAACAATATATTTGACAATTTATTTATCAACAATATCAGAATTGCAGACTTTCAGACAACATATATTCAGAGGATGGGAGCTTCTCAAAAATTCTATAACCATGTTCTTCTATTTGAGCATACCATTCATATCAAAATCAATTTTAAGATTCAACATTCAAATCTGATATAAATCCTGCTGGCCTTATCCTCAGTCACTCACTCAATCAGCACAATGCTCATGGCATTGTTGTCAGCACAATACTCATGGGCAGTGAACAGAGTTGTAGAGAATTGTTGCAGGCTCGAGGAACCCAATCAATTGATGAAGGAGATGGAACTGATGATGATGAGATTATTGCTGGAGTAGCTGGGGAAGCAGGGGAGGGAGGTGGATGGGAAGCAGGGGACGGTGGGAGGGAGATGAACAATAGGGACAAGTTGGCTAAAATGCAAAATTACTAAATTTCTCTGAGCCACTGAAGTACGGATGAATTTCTAGTAATAATCAATGAAACTCTAGTACTGATCCTTAAAGATGAAAAATATTAGTGTTACAACATGCAAAGCAACACATAATGCGACCTATTTTTAGTTAATGATGAATAGGTTAGCCCACAATAATAATTTCTCCCTGCGGTTACCAGAAGCAAGCAAACAGCTAACAGCAAGGAATATTCAGCTATATCTCATCTCAGCTAACCAAATCCAAGGCAAATATTTCAGTACAAGAAAGCATCTTTGAACATTTAGAAGAAGGAAGTTAACATCACACCTCAATTTACCTTCTTGCCTCATTGTTGAATTGGATTAGACCAACAAATAAATTTCACAGTTTGCAGAGGCAACGAACAAAAAAAAAAAGTCACTGTAACATAACCCACAACCAAGGACCCCTACGCAAACACCAAATATTTTATAATTTAGAATGAAGTGTAACATGACACACATACTACATACCTGGCCAAAGTGTGTGCATTGGGCAGCGGTGGTGAGCAGCGCAATGAGGAAGAGCACGACGACCTTGGTGTCAAGGAAGACTTCCTGCAGGTTGGCGAGGACAGTCTGGAGCAGCGCAATTGTTTGAATGTTAACTCTGAACTTATCTGTTTTTTTTAATGTTATGCTGAACCTGATGAAAAGGTATTAACTGACCTGAAGGAAGACTTCAAATTGAGTAGGAGGGATGCTAAGTTCAGTCAGTGTCCTGCTTTCTCTGAACTGGTTGATGTACTTGCATTCAACAACATGCAAATGAAAAGAACCAAAAGAACAAAGACTGTCAGGGCTTTGAAGCTGACCTTTCTGATTCCAAATGTGTTCCTGAACCATCTAAAAGAATGAAACTACAAAATTCAATATATTTCGCCAATCCATAATAATGAATCTTAATTCTGAAACATACACAAGGATTATGCACAAGCAGGAAATAAACGCCCAGAAATCTCATGTACCAAACAATTGAACGCATTGCAATCAGAGTCACGGCCAAAATCAATATCCCGTTCCTCCCAACGTAGCTAACATCAATTGTAACAAACAACAATATATATAGAACCATTAATTAAGGAGGGTAGGGCAGAGAGAGTTTACGTACATTCAGACGTTGAGGGTCTCGTTGTGGATGGAGAAGGCGGAGAGCAGCACTTGCGGGAGCGCCCACTCGCAACGGTAGTGGCGGTGGATGCACTCGTTGTCCCGCAGGTAGGCCGGCAGCGTTGAACGCGTGGACGCACTGGGGCGGCACGCGCGTGGACTCGCCGTCCTCGAACTCCGCCAGGCAGATGGCGCGCTATGCGCTGCCGCCGCCTCCGTCAACTCCACATCCCCTTCACTGCAGCGGGGATCCGGCGGGGACAGGGCCTGATGATGGCGCGGGCGGGCGATCTAGTCGGGGCCGGCCGTGGAGAGGCTGCAGTATAGCACGACCGTGAAGGATCTGGCCGGGGTGGCCGGGCGGGATCATCTAGCGAGGCGCGGGGGAGAGGGATCGACGCCGGGTGCTGCGTGATTGGATGCGGGATCGTCGCCCGGGGAAGCGAGCGATCCTGCGACGCCATCTATCACGGGATCGTTGTGCGGGGGAGGGCAGACCGCGTGAGACCGGGCCCACCGCGCGAGTGGGGGAGCACGCGGTGATGGAAACGCATGGAGGCAGAACGACGGCCCTAAGTTCGATTGTCGCACGAAAACATGTCCACTCTCGAGCGTATTTAGTTGTGAGAGATGAGAAATGAGTGAAGAAGGGAATAAAAAATGTGGACTAATTGTGATGGCCGACAATTGGAGTCTCTTCTTGTGCCAAAACACTCAGATTGGTCTTCAATTTATCCCGGATCCGGAAGGCCCGGGCAAGACCGCAACGCAAAGGCCAGCATCCCTATCTTCAGTCTTAACGCTGTAGTACATACATGATCCTGCGAAGGCGAAGGGTAGTGTCTCTCATCCTCCACGGCGCCACCACCAGCTCACGCGCCCATGCCACCACAGCGGCGCACGCGGCCGCCACCAAAGCCGGCCACGCGGCGGACGTCTTCCTCTCGAACCACCTCATCGTCACGTACGCGAGGTCCGGCCTCCTCGAGGCCGCGCGGAGGGTGTTCGGTGAAATGCCGCGCCGGAACCTCGTCTCCTGGTCAGCGCTCATCTCCGGTTGCGCTCAGGCAGGGAGGCCGGATCTGGCGCTGGAGCTCTTCGCGCGGATGGGAGACGTGCGGCCGAACGAGCACGTATACGCCAGCGTGGCGCGCTCCTGCGCCGCCCTGCAGGCGCTCGCGGCGGGCGCGCAGGTGCACGCGCACGCCGTCAAGAGCGGGTTCCTAGGCGCGTCCTTCGTGGCCAACTCGGTCGTGTCCATGTACACGAAGTGCGGCTGCTACGAGGCAGGGTGACACTCTTCAGGACGCTCTCGGAGCCCAATCTCGTATCGCACAACGCCCTGATCTCAGGTCTGGCGGCGAGCTCCCAACCGGAGATGGGTTTGGATGTGCTCAGGCTTATGAAGCTGCGTGGGCTGCATCCTGATAGGTTCTCGTACGCTGCCGCTCTTGTGATCTGCAGCAATTTGGAGAATTCTGGCATTGCAGCAGCCTTGCATTGTGACACTGTCAAGATTGGGCTGGACGTGACAGCTTTTGTGGGCAACGTCATCTTGGGCATGTACTCGAAACATGGTACGATCGCCGAGGCAGAGCAGGTGTTCTTGTCTGTGGAAGAGAAGGATGTTGTTGCTAGTTACGTAGCATCGGTTAGGTGTAGATCAGCCGAGTCTAACTGAGATTTAGATAAATAGTAAACCCTAAAACATATACTAGTAATGGAAAAACATAGAGATAGAGAGAGGGGTGCGGAGATGCAAATCATCGGCCGTCTTCGGCGAAGACGAGCTGGCCATCGCAGGTGCGGTGGTGACTTGGTGAAGGTGCGACGGTGACGCGGTGGAGGCGCAGTCGCAGGGCGGCGGTGCAGAGGCGGGGGTGAAGCTAGTGGTGGTGCTTCCCGTCGCTGGCAGCGCCCCCTCTCTAGATCGGTTAGGGTTTGGGATGTAGGTGGGGTGTCTGCCGGCTCAGGTGAACCTCGTGCCTTGTGTTCCGGCCCCCACCTTCATTTTTATGACGTTGTGCGACGGGGCCCACCGACCATAGTTAGGGTTGGGTGTCCCCGATCAGGGCGCGGATCAAGGCCCTATTGACCATTATGCCAAACTAGTGGGATCAATCTAACATTCTCCCCCTCGATCTCATCTTATGACTTAAATTTAACTTACTTTATCTTGTTCCCATTCCATCACAGATCAGAGCATAGAGCGTGCCTCATCTTCACGGTCTATTGCCATTAGATTAAACAGCTACAATGGACCTCTCTATTTTGAAACAGATTCTCAACTAGGCCTTCATTGTCCAGAAATCATAGGCTTTCCCTTAAATCCATATCGGCTAAGTGTTCTCTGAACACGCTGGGTGGTAAGCCTTTGGTAAGCGGATCCACAAGCATCTTTTCTGTTCTTATATGCTCAAGACTAATTATATGACCACAGACTTTGTCTTTTACAACATAATACTTTATATCAATGTGTTTGACAGCACCACTTAACTTATTGTTGTGAGCATAATATACTGCTGCATTATTATCACAGTATAACATGAGTGGTTTATGTATGTCATCTACCACTTTTAACCAGGGCATGAATTTCTTCAGCCAATTCACCTGCCCTGTGGCCTCATAGCAGACTACAAACTCGTCATACATTGTGCACGATGTAGTGACGGTTTGCTTTGAGCTTTTCCACGATATAGCTCCTCCTGCGAGAGTAAATATGTATCCTGACGTGGACTCTGTCATCTCCCACATAATCAGAATCTGTATACCCCTCTATGTGCAGGGAATCAGATCTTCTGTACGTTAGCATGAGACTCTTTGTACCTTGCATATAACGTAAAACTTTCTTTACTAATTTTCAGTGTTTTATTCTTGGATTACTCTGATATCTGCCAAGTAACTCGGTAACAAATGCTAAGTCAGGGCGAGTACACACTTAAGCATACAGTAAACTTCTGACAGCTGAACTATATGGAACCGCTTTCATTTGATCGATTTCATATTGGTTTCTGGGACATTGAAATTCCCCATATCTATCGCCCTTGACCATGGGAGCATGTGAAGACTTACAATTTTGCATACTATATTTCTTTAGAATTTTTTCTAAGTATGCCTTTTGTGATAATCCTAAAACCCTTTTTCTCTATCTCAGTGAATCTCTATTCCTAAGACGAACGAAGCTTTACCAAGATCATTCATATCAAACTTCGAGGACAAGAACTTCTTTATTTCTAGTAGTAGATTAACATCACTGCTAGCGAGCAAGATGTCATCCACATACAAGACTAGGAAAATATATTTCCCATTCTTGAACTTTGCATAAACGCAATTGTCCTCTACATTTTCTTAAAACCCAAACTTTCTTATTATACTATCAAACTTTAAAAACCACTATCTTGAAGCTTGTTTTAATTCGTAAATGGATTTCTTCAGGTGGTATCCCATACTTTCTTTTCCTTTCACAACAAAACCTTTCGGTTGTGCCATGTAAACATTTCCCTCCAGATCCCCGTTTAGGAACGCCGTCTTTATATCCATCTGATGTAATTCTAAATCATAATATGCTCCAAGCGCCATTATGATTCTAAAAGAATTCTTACATGAGACTAGAGAAAATGTCTCATTATAATCTATACCTTCTCTTTGCGTGAAGCCTTTCGCCACAAGTCGCGCTTTGAATATTTCTATATTTCCTTTGGAGTCATGTTTGATTTTGTAGACCCATTTACAGCCTACTGTCTTGGCTCCTTTAGGAATTGTTTCTAAGTCCCAAACACTATTGGTTTTCATTGATTTCATTTTATCTTCCATGGCTTCAAACCACTTTGATGAGTGAGCGCTTCTCATGGTTTCTTCAAATGAGGTGGGATCACCCTCCATTTAAAATTCCTCACATTCATAAACTTTGTAATCTTCAGGAATGGCTGATCTCCTAACTATTTGAGACCTTCTAGGGGCCTCGTTAGATGACGCTTGTTCTATATGAGTCTGTTGTTGCTCTTCCTCATGCGTGACAACGGGTTCTATGGGATCATGAATGATAGGTTTCTCATGTTCATTCATTGTTGTCACACGAGAACTAACAACATGTGTTGTTACTATAGTGTCTTGAACTATTGGTACAGCAACAACAGGTAGTGTGAATAATGGTTCCTGAACCATCGGAGTGGGCACGTATACCCGCTTCTCTTCAAAATTAATTTCTCACGCTACCATGCTCCCTCTGATCATATCATCCTCCAAGAACACAACATGTCTTGTTTCTACAAGCTTCGTTTGTCTGTCAGGACAATAGAAGCAGTAACCTTTTGACTTTTTCTGGATAGCCAATGAAATGGCAACTGACTGTCTTGGAGTCTAGCTTTCCTATGTTTGGGTTAAAGACTTTTGCCTCAGCTAGACAACGCCACATACGTAAATAGTTAAGTGAGGGTTTCTTTCCTGTCCATAACTCATACGGTGTTTTGGCCACCGACTTGCTTGGCACTCGATTAAGAATATGAATGATGATTTTTAACGCCTCCATCCATAAACTTATCGGTAGGGTAGAATAACTTATCACACTTCTCACCATATCCATTAAGGTATGGTTGCGTCTTTTAGCTACTCTATTCTGCTAAGACTCGCTTGGTGTAGAATACTAGGCAACTATGCCATTTTCCTGTAAGAACCTTACAAAGGGTCTAGGAACTTGGCCATATGGGGTGTGTCGACCGTAGTATTCTCCCCCACGGTCGGATCTTACTACCCTAATCTTTAAGTTGTGCTGATTTTCTACTTTAGCAATGAATATCTTAAATTTATCCAATGCTTCCGATCTTTCCTTAATTGGATAAATATAGCCAAAACGAGAATAATCATCTGTGAATGTTATAAATGAATCATAACCATCCACACTCTTCATAGAAAAAGGACCATAGATGTCTGTGGGAATTATATCTAAAATTTCTGCACTTCGTTTGGCATCTTTCTTTATTTTCTTAACATATTTTCCTTTTACGCAATCAATGCATTGTTCTAAATTTAAAAATTCTAAAGACAGAAGAATTGATTTATTAATCAATCGTTCTATTCTTCCCCCTCGAAATATGGCCTAAACAACAGTGCCATAATTTTAAAGATACGTCATGCACTCTCTTTCGCTTATTTGTTGCATTCATAGACAATGAAGCATTCTCATTCTCAGTGCTCATATCATTCATATTCTCAGAAAGTGATAATAAATAAAGCTTGTCTTGTCGGAAGGCAAGACCAACACACTTATTATTAATCACAATCCGACATTTGCCATTACCAAAATGGCAATCATATCCATCATCATCTAATCTTAAAACACTTATCAAGTTTCTACGTAAAGAGGGTACATAAAGAATATCTGAAAGCTGAAGTCTAAAACCATCATCTAATTCTAGAGAAAGATCTCCAATGGCTTCAACTTTAGCTTTAACTCCATTTGCAACTTTAATTCTTGTTTCTCCTCTTTGCAGGGTCCTCCTCGTACGGAATCCCTGTAATGAATTTGCAACATGAACAGTTGCTCTTGAATCAATCCACCAAATAGATTTTGCATAACTTAAAAACAAGAATTCATGTATGAATGTAATGATATCCTCACCTCTCTTCAGAAGATTCTTCAGGAAGTCTGGACAGTCCCTCTGGTAATATCCATGCTTCTTGCACCATTTGCACTGATCCTTTTCAACTTAGGCATTGTTGTTCTTCTGATGGTGCTCAGCCTGAGGGGCTTTCCCTTGAGGTTTGGTATTCTTATTGAAATTCTTCTTCATGTTGTCCTTCACAAGGTTAGCAGAGTCACTCTGTGAGCTTTTAGCATCTCCTCTTCTTGAACACATATTGCAATGAGCTTCTCTATATCCCATTTATCGGGCTGCATGTTGTAGTTCACAATAAAAGTTTCATATTCTTTGGGCAAGGAAGCAAAAACCAAATGAATCAAGAACTCATTCTTGAACCCCAAATCCATTGGCTTTAGCTTCAAAGCCGTGTTGCTCATCTTCAGTATGTGCTCTCTGATACCGCCATCAGTGTATTTCTCATTGAACAATTTCTTAATCAAAGCACTGGCATAACCTTTGAAGAGCAAGTGAACTAACTCTCCACTTTTTTAAGATGCTCTATGGCAGTATCACAATCTGGGATAGACCCCCTTATAGCATCTGAAATTATGGACTTAGCCACCATCAAGCACTTGCGGTTTGAAATGTCCCATTTTTTAAGTTCGAGATCATATTTCACCCGAACTTTTACATGATATAGCTGTCGAGCAGTGAAATCAGCATCAGTCTCATTTTCTTCTCTTACCGGGTCCACTGGCTCAGTAGGACATGTGAAGGTAAGCGCTAGGTTATTTTCAGACAGCGCAAGTGGTAGTTCATACTTCTCTCGCCATACCCTATAGTTGCCCCCTTCAAGAGGTGGTATGTGCGAGATAAATGCCATTGGATTGAGTCCTAAAAAACACCGTCAGAGATAGTGAGAAAACATGACACAATAATTGCATGCTTTAATTTAACATTGATCAAAATTAAAACATACAACATTCTTATACACTAATTCTACATCACCGTTGGACAGAAATAGAATTAATGTATGATAAACTTATGAATAAATATTATAATATTGTTATTATCAACGTTGGTCAGAAAAATAACAATATCATAATTTACTAAATAAAATTTAACTGCTCTTCAAATTAAATTCTCTCGTTGGTTCGAATTTAATTAGAAGATAATAAACTTTAACCTTTGCAGCGGAAACATGAAAAAATTCTTTATCTACTTTTCAGAAGCATTTTACTGTACTCATCTACTCTCTAAAAAATTATCCCGTTGGTTCAAATTTTGAAGAGATTTAAACTAGACAAAAAATCATCAAAATTTGCTTCTGAAAATGAATAAAACAATAAGAAATAGTGCTCAGCAGCGGCCCAACACAGCGCGCGCGCCCCGGGCGCAACCTGGGCTTGGGCCAGGAATCTTCGATCCTGCGTGGGCCTCTTTCGGCCTGATGCGGTCTGAACCGTTGATCTTCATCCGACGGTCATCCGCGCGTTTCGCGAGATCAAAAACCGGCTTCCGCGGCCGAATCCGAAACCCTAGTTCATTTTTCACTTCGTTTTCTCTCTCTCTTCTCCGCGGCACCGGCTCTCTCTTCCACTCTCACCCCGAACCAGATGTCCGGAGAGAAGCGTGGTGGCGCCGCCGTGGCACCCTTCGCCGGTGCATGCGTGCGGCTGGATCCGCGCGCGGCGCCGTCGGGTGGCACCATTGTGGTGCTCTTTGCGCCCCCACACGCGCTGCGGTGGAGTTGCCCTAAACCCTAGATCCCTCCGGCGCCACCGCGGATCCCCTCGCCGGAGCGCGCGCTCCCCAGTGGGTGAGCACGCCGCCGTTGAGCGGTCCTGTGACGGTGCCCTCGGCCGGGGCTCGCGCGCACGACGACGAGTGCGGCTCGGCTTCTCCCCGCGTGCGGCGGTGGCGACGGCGGTGAGAAACCAGGTAGGTCTTCCCCCTTCTCCGTCCATCCATCTAGGGTTAGGGTTTGGGTTAGGGTTTCGAGTGGGGTTTCAATCCGATTCGAATCGAGTCCCCTCCTTCTGTTTTCTTCGTGATTTGTACCCCAAAGACTAGATCTACATCTAGACCAGGCTTTGATACCATTGATAGATACATAGGATCGGCTAGGTGTAGATCAGCCGGGTCTAACTAACATTTGGGATAAATAATGAACCATAGAATATATACTAGTAATGGGGAAACACACACAGAGAGAGGTGCGGAGATGCAAACCATCGGCCACCTTCGACGAAGACGAGTTGGCCATCGCTGGTGCGAGGTGGAGGTGCGGTGGTGACTCGGTGAAGGCGCAATCACAGGGCGGCGGTGCAGAGGCGGGCAAAGCCGGTGGCGGTGCTTCCCGTCGCTGGCAGTGCCCCCTCTCTAGATCAGTTAGGGTTTGGGATGTAGGTGGGGTGTCTGGCGACTCAGGTGAACCTCGTACCTTAAGCTCCGGCCTCCACCTTTTTTACGGCGCTGTGCGACGGAGGCCCACCAACCATAGTTAGGGTTGGACGTCCCCGATTAAGACGCGGATCAAGGCTTAATTGGCCGTTGGGCCAACTGGTGAGATCAATCTAACAGCTGTCACTTGGAACACCTACATCGCTGCACACTCCCATCGTGGTGCCCACACGGAAGCTCTCAAGCTTTTCAAGGACATGGTGGATGCAAGCGTTTGCCCTGACAACTTCACGAGTTCACGTTCGCCAGCGCGCTAGCTGCTTGTGGGGAGCTCTCTCTGTTCCGGCATGGCAGTGAAGTTCATGGCCACCTCATCAGAAGCAGGGATGATGCTGATGTCGCTGCGAGCAATGCGATCATGAGCATGTACGCAAGGTGTGGTCAGATGGTGTTTGCGGTCGCGTGTTTGATCGATCGCCAGATCACAACTTGCTTTCTTGGAACACACTGATCTCTGGGTTCAGCAAACAAGGCCATGCCACGGAAGTCATCAACGCCTTTGATCGGATGAAGGAAACTGGGATGGCTCCGGACTCGATCACATTCACTGGCCTTCTAGCTGCGTGCAACCATGCCGGACTGGTCAGCCAAGGCATGGAGTATTTCTACTCCATGGGCCAAACACACGGCGTCTCACGGAGAGCTGAGGGACATGTCCAGGCATCGGCGTTCCGCGACGACCCCGTAGTCCTGGGCAGCCTGCTCTCCGCCTGCAGGGTCCATGGAGACACGGACGTCGGCGGGAGGGTTGCCGAGAGATTGCTGGCGCTTGGTCCGGCGACAAGCTCGCCGTACCTGCTGCTGTCGCACCTGTACGCGTCGGGCGGGAGGTGGGATGGTGTTGCCGAGGCTTGGCGGATGCTCGAGGACGGCGCGGCAAAGAAGAAAGACGCCGGATGTAGCGCGGTTGGTTTCAGATAAGTGATGATGGTGCCCTGCCCCCGTGTTGGACAATCGGAGAAGCTGAGCACTGAAGCGTTTCATGCGTTCTGCTGATTGCTGAAGAGCTATCTCCTGTTGTTGATGCCGGCAGCTGGCAGGGATGTGACGGCCACGGCCACCGAGTGGCGCCATGGACGAGCGATTGCGCGAAGCTAACGGCCCGTGGCGAGACAATCGTGTTGGCGCTGGCCGATGCCCCGCCCCGGTCTCCGGCTCTGGAGGTTCTGGTGCATTCAGACAGAGGCTTTGGCCCCTAATTGCTATCCACTCCAGACCTCCAGTACTCCACGTCTCCACCAAACCGGCGGACCGAACGCAATCAGGACGGTCTCGGTGCTAAAAGGGGAACCTCTGGAACACCGTTGGGACATTGGTTGTTCACAAGTACACTTTGGTTTTTAGGAGCAAACGTATGCCATATCTTGTTGCGCAGTCACCTACACAACTTGTAGTCTTGTAGTTTGGAGATCGATGTGTACAATGATCGTGTTAATTATTCTAATACATTTTAAAATCAAACTTTGTATTGTGACTAGACACGCATCGTACTAAACGTGATCTTGTGTTGAATTGGATTGTGCTGGTTTTGAATCGAAAACGTGACCTCATGTTACGTATGGATTTGAAAAATGTGGAAAACAAGAGAGATGTGAACGGAGAAGACTAAGGTATGATGGAATAGACTGACAGACCATAAATGTGGGAGAGTATCAAAGGAATAAGTTGGTTGGTTTTCATTGCGGTGATCTCGATCTTTTTTCTTTTGGTCTGTTCTACAGTACGGTCCCAATCTTCAACACGCTATTATGATGGTGAGGGATTGTAAGCCTGCGTCCTTTGGAAGTTTTCTCCCGCAGTGTTCTTTTCGTGTGTACTAGACCTCGTCGTCAGCGGCGAGTGACTTTTTCAGTCTTCAAAGCTTTGTTTGACGAGGGTGTTTGCATGTGTCCCTTTTCTTTGCTGTTTTCATAGTGCGATCTTCAAACTCCAGCAGACAGTGGAGGTCCGAAGGAGGAAGACGACCGATTTGCTATCTGATGTACTCTTATTTTTTATAGGTCGTTTTCTGTCTTATTGTCCATCTTTTATACTAGCCCTTGTTTTCCTTGCAATATATTTGACGTGACACTCGTTTGAGTGTCTTTATCAAAATAAAAATGTGGGAGAGAAGTTTTTCTTCTTTAAATATTAGATAGATATTGAAATTGATATGCTTTCCTTCCGTGTTATTAAAATATATATTTTTTAATATAAGCAGCTTAGGGGAGAGTGTCCCCACCTGGATATATTCTGAACTGGTCCTGTTAGTCCAGCAAAGGATTACATGGTTATTACATCATGTTGGACGGATCATTAAAGTAGTGACATGTTAGCAAGGAAACATTTTTGTTGTTGTTGTTGTTTTGAGAATCAGCAAGGTAACAAATGGTGCCGGTAGAGAGACCAGCAGCGTTGTGAACTCCCTCACGGAGCGGAAGCCAAGTCCAGACGCCAAAACTGGGCCGCCGATAGCGCCACAGCGGGCCAGGCCACCGACCCCAAACCGTCCGGTCCAGGAAGTCCACATGGTTCCACTCCGTATAGCGTACACGAGTACGGCAAGGCGCCGTTCGCACGCGAAGTCCGCCTCTGGCTCTGATCCCTCCTCCCCTCCCGGATTCCACCAACCCGTGCCGTCCTCAGCATTCGCCCTCTCTACCTTGCGTGCCTGCCTCTACTGCCTGCTGACACGGCGGCGCGGGTCGTGCTCGCTCGACGCCACGGGCTCTACGCCTCTACCCCTACCTGGGATCATCTGCTGCTGTCTGCTCGCCCTCTCCTCTGCTCCTTCAACCCCATCGGAGATCCGCCCTGGCATTTCCTCCCGGTAAGCCCGGCCACGGTCAACCTCCAATTCTCGTCTGATTCATGGAAAACCATTCTGGGTCCCGCGCAGATCATCTTTAATTTCTAATTTCTTCTGGGATCGATGAATTAGCCGCCTTGTTTAGGTTTGGCAGAACACGTACCGTGCTCTGTCAAATTCGAGCCTTTTGCTATTATTAGATATTTAGATGGGTCATGAATTTTAGGACCGTGGGTGTTTTTTTTTCTTTGGGGGAGATGGGGATTTTGAAGTTAAATTCATGGTCCTGCTTGAGATTGTTTTTTTGGGTTTGAGTCCCTACATAGGGGTAGAAATAGTTGATAAAATGAAATATATATGCTATTGATATTTTTTCTTATTTCAATGTTGCCCAAGCCAACATTCCATATGGTTACAATCTCTTTCTTGTTTATTGGTGTATGTGGGGATTTGCCCCTCATTGTCTCAGTAATGACCTGTGGAGTTGGAGCCTAGGGCCACATGCCATGATGCGACTGGCAAACCTGTGAACACACATTTGTGTGGCAGTGATGTTGACTTTCTCAAAAACTTGGGTTTGCAGGATGTGTTCATTTTCAAGTATTTGCTCGCTTTGTTGAAAATCCTTTTTATGATGCTTTTTAAATGTTTGTGGCATATTAATCACATTTTTAGACTTGAGCTTTGCTACTATATTTATCTCAGACTTATATTGAAGCTCATAGAGCTCCTATTTTCAAACCCTGTTTCAGCAACTATTGATGGATTAGAGATGTAAGACTGCTTCAACTATTTGGTTTGAAGAAAACAAGTTCAGATGGGCTCCATTCTAAGTGCGCCAAGTACTACGGCTAAGTCTATGGATCAGCATGAGACATCTGGGACATATCCTAATAAGAGGGTGAAGGTATCTACTTATGAGTATGGGTCCAACCCAAGGATAATTCCAACTCTTCCTGATGAGCTCTCACTCCAGATTCTGGCAAGGTTACCGCGGATCCATTACCTTAACTTGAAGATGGTTTGCCGAGCTTGGAAGGCAGCAATCATAGGTTCTGAACTTTCCCAGCTGAGGAAAGAGCTTGGCGTAAGTGAAGAATGGTTATATGTACTGACCAAGGTTGAGGCAAACAAACTCCATTGGTATGCCCTCGATCCAGTGTTTCAAAAATGGCAGAGGTTGGCACCGATGCCTTCTTTCGTCAATGAGGAGGAATCCAATAGGACGGCATCTTCTGGGCTCCGGATGTGGAATGTCGTGGGATCAAGCATTAGGATTGCTGATTTCATGAGGAGCTTGTTTTGGCGCAGGAACAGTTTGGATCAGATGCCCTTTTGTGGTTGTTCAGTTGGTGTTGCTGATGGTTACTTGTATGTCATTGGGGGGTTTTCCAAAGCTGTTGCCCTGAACTGCGTTTGGAGATCGACCCTTTTCTCTCAATTGTGGCAGGAAGTAAGCCCAATGATCACAGGACGGGCTTTCTGCAAGGCAACATTTTTGAATGGCAAGTTATATGTAGTTGGTGGAGTCAGTAGGGGTCGGAATGGCTTGCTTCCTCTGCGTTCAGCTGAGGCGTTTGATCCCAAAACTAGACTGTGGAGTGAGCTACCAGAAATGCCTTTCGCAAAAGCACAGGTACTCCCCACAGCTTTCTTGATCGATGTGCTGAAGCCTATCGCCACAGGAATGGCACCCTACAAGGGAAAGTTGTATGTTCCTCAGAGCTTGTACTCATGGCCCTTCTTTTTTGACATCGGAGGTGAGATCTATGACCCAGATCTTAATGCTTGGTCAACAATGCCTGATGGTCTCGGCGACGGATGGCCAGCAAGACAGGCAGGCACAAAATTGGGTATTGTGATCGATGACAAACTTTACACCCTGGAGCCTTCCAGCTCTTTGGACAGTGGTCAGATAAAAAGATACAACTCCGAAGAGGACACATGGGTAACTATCTTGCCACAAGTTCCAATTAATGATTTCACTGACGCAGAGGCCCCTTATTTACTCGCCGGTCTCCGTGGAAGGCTCCATGTTATAACAAAGGCGGCGAACAACACTCTTCAAGTTATGCAGGCTGTAGTGCAGAATAACTCAGATAACGCAGTATCGGAAGAAAACGTGGTATGGACCACTGTGGCTTCTAAGAACTTTGGGACGGCTGAGCTCGTCAGCTGCCAGGTTCTAGATGTTTAAAATGTGGGTCACAAGTTACACTTTGTAGCGCATATAGTAATATCATAGACCATCGTTTTAACCAACAAAATATATAGTTTTTGTTTTTGTCTTTAGTGTGTGTGTGTGGAACAAGCGTTTAATTATGTGGAGAGAGATCAATTGCAGATATGTGTAACTGTATAAGTTAACTCAGTTGCTGGGACACTGTGTACAGAGATACGATCGACATGTCAATGTACAGTGATCAATTTTAGTTTCCTTTTAACATGTTTCTGATCCTGATGAACTTCTGGGAGATCCATCAATCCGTTCCAAGGCGGTTGATGATCCTTCATTCCATTCCAAGCCGTGTCTTATATGGTTGATGATACTAAGTTTCTTCATTTTCTCAGTGGGCACTTGCAAGGCTGCAACTATCTTGTACTCCCAGTGACCTTCTCAGTGCGCAGGAGTCCTGTGGGTTCGAGAGAAAAAAAATATGATGACTTTAGTATCCGTTTCTGCGCCTTATATTGCATTACATATCCTATCCGAGCATCCATGCCAACATGTGGCAGCAGAATCACCCTGTGACTTCCGGTTCCAGCTTACAACTACCACCCATTTCAGTAAAAATATCAGCATAAGCCATGAAACAGTCTTTTCCTCTCAAAACATTTCAGCATAAGGATCAGCATAAATCAAATTTCAGCCTAAGCGAACAGGGCCACCGGATCTGCCGACCCGTTGTCCGGCAATCATGAGAGCATGGTGTGCAGATCCGGATCTGCCAGCAAGCATGGCGACTTTGGCGACTGCCATTTTTCTTTCATTCTCTGAACAAGCAAGCCGCGTCAGCTGCCTCAACCTGCGTGCCAAATGCAACGGCTCGGACGGACGGACGGCACTTGTCGTTTGTTCACTCTGGTTGTTGCAATGGAAGTCCAAGCGCACGCCGCGTCAGCAGAAATGGGGGGCGAATTGCGCCCGGTTGCCGGCGTTATGGGACGACCACACGTCTCGATGGCGTCCACAACTTTTGTTACTCGCTTCAAACGCCGCCGGTCGAATGTCATGCGTGACGATTGTCATGCGTGACGATTGGAGCGATGCCTCTAGGCGTATGTGCCGCAATGCGTGAGAGGGATGGTCTTCTATTGATATGTGGAAAAAATTCTACTTAACCCTCCATCTTTCATACTTGGTCTACTTCACTCCCTAACTATGAAACTGTCTGTTTTACCCCTAAACTTTCCAAAACCGTCTATTTTACCCCGCCAACGGTTCCCGACAGCGGTTGCTACAGTAACATCAGGGGCCCGCAGTGGTTCTTGACAGCGGTGCTACAGTACATCAGTGGGGTTGCTACAGTAACGGTGGGTTGCTGCGGTTCCGGTGGGTTTGAATTTTCTTTTTTTTTTTTCGGTGAATTTTTGAAAAATCATAGTAAATCATAGAAAAATCATAAAATAAAAAATCTAATTTTATTGGACTCCACATGAGTAGATCTACACAGTGAATATATAATACGATATGCTTTAGTACAAAATTTTTACTGTAGCCTTAGATTAATTGGAAAATCTAATTTTGTCTGTAATTAATTGGAATAATTCATAGCTGCAGCTTCTATGGTCCAATTGTGGTGAAATTTTTATGGTACGCTAATTATTGTATGCTTGAACTATAGTAAAAATTTTGTACTCATTGGACTATGTATAACTTAGTTATAGATAAATTCTAATTAATTACAAAAAAATGGATTTTCCAATTAATCTAAAGCTATAAAAAAATTTTTGTACTAAAGCATACCGTATTATATATTCACTGTGTAGATCTACTCATGTGGAGTCCAATAAAATTAGATTTTTCATTTTATGATTTTTCTATGATTTTTCAAAAATTCACCGAAAATAAATAAAAAAAAGAAAATTCAAACCCACCGGCACAGTAGCAAACCCACCGTTACTGTAGCAACCGCTGTCAAAAACCGCCCAGGGGGTAAAATAGACGGTTTTGGAAAGTTCAGGGGGTAAAACAGACGGTTTCATAGTTGGGGGGTGAAGTAGACCAAGTATGAAAGGTAGCGGGGTTAAGTAGACTTTTTCCATTGATCTGTTCACTTGGCCATGCTTCGACCACAGGAACCGTGTAGAAATTTTACAGGAATCAATTCTATTTAATAGAAAAACACAGGTTTCATGCTCCCATTGGTCGGCACAAAATTGGAAGCTTTTGCAGAGGTCAAACTGCGCGTTTTCGGAAGCTGGCCGTGTCCTGTTGATCTCAAGCCAGCCTAAACTAAGGGCCTCTTTGGCACGGCTTATGGTGGCTTCGGCTTCATCTATTTTACGTAAATCGAGGCATTGTAGCACGAAACCGTTTTGTAAGCCGGGGTTAAAATGAACTAGAAGCCGAAAAAAAACCAGTTTTTCTGGCTTCACCGGTGAAGCCATTTTGTATGAGCCGTGCCAAAGGGGGCTTAAATATAGTACAGCCATCTGTTTGCAATAGGTTCGCCAAATAGATAGGTTGACGACTAGACAATGTTTCATTTCTGTATTTCTTCCTGAGAAGATTAGGTGTTTATATTCAGTAATTAGTATAATAAAGAGTAGGGATAACGACGAGTATAAAAAGTATGTAATATACAAATAGGCGATCTCTATCTCTATCTATATATCTATATACAACTAAAACATTTTTAAGAGAATCGTCCCTCGGCGTGCGAAAATAAACAGCATTTTGTCCGCCGTGCCAAACCACTGACTGCCGGGCGATCATAGAGCGGAACATTCAAGAAGAGGCTCCATGACCGGTCTCAATGGCCGCTGACGAAGCGGCGGTTTTAGGATGCACCTGCTTCTTCTTTATGAGCCTGAACAGCCCTCGTCCTCCCCTGCTGCTGCTGCCGCCGCCGCTCGCGGCCTCCTTCTCGGCGGAGCCCTGCTGCTTGCTCAGTTGCTCTTCTCCTCGGCGGCCTCCAAGCGCCGGAGCTTCTCCTTGTACGCGTTCTTGAGCACGTACGCCTCCACGAAGTCTCCTCCCATCATGGACGCCATTGCAGATGACCTGCTCCTCTCCTAATTGAAATTTCCTCTTTGCAACTGAACTGGGTCGGTTAAGCTGACAGAAGTAGCTCAGCTGCGATTTTTTTAACACATTTTTTAAACTAATTTTAAAACTAACACGGTTAAAAAAAATTCAAGCAGTGTTAGATTTGAAAAAAAAAACAGTGTTAGTTTTAAAATTAGTTTAAAAAATATGTTAAAAATAAAAAAAATTCTCTGCTGCGCGCTTCCTGTGTAAGTTTGCGGGGAAGGAGTTGAGGCGCGTGCCCGCTCTTTTATAGGCTCCAGTTGAGAAGAGCCGGGCGTAGACTTGGCACGCAAGCAGAAGCGAGAGGAAACTGACAAGGGGGCGAAGAATCTTGGTTGCTTGGGCCGCGCGGAAGCCGGAAGGCATAGACGGGCACACTGAAAACGTGTCGCGCGGCAGCCGCCTTTGCCGTGAGAAACGCGAAGAAGGCTGCGCATGTCACGCGTGACGCACCGGGCGAGGCCGCGCTCGCGCAGAAGCCTCCCGTGCAAGCAACGCCGTCCCCTGTGTGTACTCTGTAGAGCTCCGTCTCCACCCGCGCGACCGGGACGCGCGGAAACGGAAAAGGCGGCAGCGGCCAGCAGAGTGGGTGGATGGTGGTCGGTGGATCATGGACCCCGCGCTGCCTCACCGAGTCCGTGCCGTCCCGTTGCCGTTGGGTCGTTTGTTGCGGTGCAAGAGAAACGCGGTGGAAGGCGCTTCACGTTCTCGGTCCTTGGGCACAGGTGCATAAAAATGGCCTACGGCTAATGTATTCACACGTGCAGATTTGATTACTACGTATTTTAGGTACTAATGATGATTAGGACTTAATTCGCAGCCATCGGATTGATCCCAGGGCTTACAACTTTTGTCGACTAAACGTGCTCAATAGTCCACCGAGGTATGCGATGGTAGATTTATCATAGAGGTGAGCGAGATCAAGAGTGGGATGGTGACAAGACACAAGATTTAGATAGGTTCAGGCCGTCAGCTCGACGTAATACCCTAATCATGTGTCCCGTCGGTTTGTATTGGCTATCGTATATGATTGCGTGTGTTTTGAGGGGGTCTCCTACCCGACTTATATAGCCCAGGGGTAGGGTTACATGTCAATCAGGTCTACAACTAATCGGGTAACAAATAAGATATACATGGAATATTATATTCAGCATATCCTAATAGATTCTACGTGATCTTCAGAATGTCGTCAAGGTGCCTTACGGTGTGCGCTGAGTTGTGCCGTGAGCCGCAAGCCATCATCTTGTGGGCTGGACCGCCCCTTGCGGTGCGGTCCATGTAGTCCGCCGTGGGTACCTGGGGTCAGACCCCCCTACACAGTTAGTCCCCCGAGCGCCTTGTATCAGCTTGGTGACGCCGTCTTGATCAAGTCCGAGCAGTTTGACATGAAACCGATCAGATTGATTAATGATCCGAGCAGTGAAAATGAAGGCCGACCAGTCTAACCGGACGGTGAACATGCTTGCAGACCAGCTTAACTGACGTATCGACAACGGCCGCCGACGAGTGGATCTCGAACTTAGTCAAGTGTGGCTCGCCAATAGGATGTAAGGAGGTCAACAGAAAAATTTGAGAAATTTTGGTCGGTGAAGCGTACACACTTAAGTGCCAATTGCGAAGGCTCTGATGACGTGATCATCAGAACTGAAGCGGAGGCATTAAGCGACAGGCTCGATGAAGTCAAAATACCGTGAAGAAAAAACAGTACGTGCACCGCGAGGTGCATTATACACAATGTAGTCCCCGAGCCTGCTGGAAGATGAGGAATGAATCTTGTAGCAGGTTCAAAGAAAAAACATGCAGTCCCCATCGTGGCCAAGAAAGCAACCAGTCCCCGGTATTGCCGAAGAATTGAGTGATGCTGGATGGGACGCCGAATATGTACTTGGTAGGATTCAACTTCCACCGGTACTTCTTGAGGGCCTTAAATGTTTGCTCGAGGTCGGCGATGAGCTTATCGGCGGTCTGGGACTTAACGACTACGTCATGAATGTAGGCCTCGACGTTGTGCCCTATATGATCTTTAAGGCAGCGCTGAATGGCCCTTTGATATGTTGCACTAGTATTTTTGAGTCCGAAGGATATGGTGGTGTAACAATAGGCGTCGAGCGGTATGATGAAGGACGTTTTGATCTGGTCCTCCTCTTTGAGAGAGATCTGGTGATAACCGGAATAGCAGTCTAAAAAACAAAGTAATTCACAACCGGCAGTAGAATCAATGACCTCATCGATGTGAGGGAGACCGAAGAGGTCTTTAGGGCAGTGTTTGTTGAGATCGGTGTAATCAACGCATATTCTCCATTCTTTATTCTTTTTTTTGAACGAGCACTGGGTTAGCCAGCTAATCGAGATAATAAATCCGGCTGCTAAAAGTCGGTTTAATTTTACCCTAATAGCCTCCTTCTTGTCTTGCGTGAATTGTTAGAGTTTTTGCTTGATCGGCTTGGCGGTCGGTGAGACATGTAAGGAGTGCTCGGTCAGCTCCCTTGGTACCCCGGGCATGTCTGCAGGTTTTCATGTAAACACGTCTACGTTGGTACCTAGGAAGCAGACGAGCGCGCCTTCCTATTTGGGGTCCAGATGGGCCCGATCTTCATGGTCTTGGATGGGTCAGCGAGGCCAAGGCTCACCTCCTTGGTTTCCTTGGCATTGGTAGCTTCATGAGGTGCCACCATCATCGGGATCTCCTGTTCTTCTAGGGGCACCTTCTTTGACTCGGTGAGGTAGGCGTCCATGAGAAGGGAGAGGTCGACTGCCTCAGTGAGAGCAAGACTCTCCTTCTCGCAGGCGTAGGCAACGGCGAGGTTAGCCTTCAAGGTAAGGACTCCTCCGGGGGCCGGCATCTTGAGCACCATGTAAGGATAGTGCGGTATGGCCATGAACTTGGTCCACCAGGCGGCCGAGGATGGCGTGGTAGGCGGTGTCGAAATCAGCCACCAAGAAGCTAATGTACTCGATCATGCGGAAGATCTCGATGGTGCCATCTTTGCACCGACACAGTGATCTCGCCCAAGGCTGGCAAGCCTTTCCGAGATGACCCCTAGAAAGGAGAATTGACGGGAGTGAGATCTTCCCGGAGAGGCCTAGTTCGGACAAAGGCGCTAGCGAAGAGGATGTTGAGGGCACGCGCCACCATCGATGAGGACCTTTGTGAAGCGCACCATGTAGATGGTGTCCAACATGAGGGAAACGTCCTATGTATGGGATCTCCAGCCTTTGGTCGGTCGGCCTGCTAAAGGTGATGGGCTACTCCGACGGGGGGGAGGTATCTGGGGTCGGTGATGGTGTTGATGCCCCTAGCGAATAAGACTAAATGGGAGGTGAGCTTCTTGTCGCGCTTGTTCTCGGAGGCGACCAAACCTCCGAAGACCATATATGGACGGTCTTGCTAGGATCTTGAAAGGCGCCGTCCGTATTATAGGGGGTTCGCGATCCTTGCCACCGTTGTTGTGTCGCACATTTCTTATCCACCTATTCTTGGAAGATATTTGCTAGACCCATGCACTCCCTCATGGTATGCTTTGTGCCCTTGTGAATGGGGCACGGGCCATCGAGGAGCTTGTCAAACTGTGCGATGTAGTTACGCTTCTCACGAGGCTGCTTGACGGAAGTGATGAAGTTCTCTAGTCAGCAGCGCCGGAGCTGCCCTGCCCTCGAGGTCTCCTGCCCGTCACAATGGTCATGGTTGTCGAAGCAACGCTCATAGTCGTCATAGCGGTGGTCTCGATCATCGCTGCGTCATTCATCGCGGCGTTCGTCGTTGCGACGTGGTGGACGATCGGACCGGGGAACCCGGGTGATATCTTCACGGTGACGCAGGTCAGCCTCCTCGGCATCATCATATTGTTTGGCGGTTGTGAACATCTCGTCGATCGACGCTGGTGGCTTCCTATTGAATTTTCTGCGGAGCTCATCATGATGGTAAAGTCCTTGGATAAAGGCAGCGAAGACCTCGGACTCTAGGATGTTCGGGATACGATTCTTGACCTCAGAAACGCTTGATGTAACTCCGAAGGAGCTCGCTAGGCTTCTGATAGACTCTTGGCCAGGTCATGCTTCGTCCCTGGCTGCTCACATGTAGCCTTGTAATTCTCAATGGACAGCCTCTTGAGGTCATCCCATGAGTCGATGATGTCCGATTGGAGGCTTGTCAGCTAATTCATCGTGGCGGGCTTAAGCATGACGTGCAAGTAGTTTGCCATGACATCGGTGTTATTCTTTGCCGCCCGGCGCTCAGACAGCGATGTTATAGCTCGTGAGCCATTACTCCAGGTTGGCATGACCGTCGTACTGCTCAATATCGGAGATCTTGAAGTTAGGGGCCTTTGATAGCCCGTAGCTTTGCAAAGTGATGCGTCAGAGACCATCGACATTCGAGACGGCAACGCCACCGTCACCGGGTCGGTGGAGCAAAGAAAGACCGGCAATTGGTCAAGGCGGCGTTCTGGCGGTGACACAGGTGACGTTGGCGGAGTGAGCCTGCTAGATCGGCTCAAACGCCACATCGGGGTTGCCCCATGCTTCTTCATATTGCTGGCGACGAAGAATCTCCTCCGCGTGGCGCGAGTTGCGTCGATTATCGATACGGCGACAAACGTCATGACGATTATTAAGATCTTGACGCAAGTCACCGGTGAGTTGTTCAACACTTCAACCTCTGGTGGCGTTGGGATTGGCATCATGCGCGCCGTTCCCGGGATTTACAATGTAATTACCTCTCAATCCCCTTGAGATATGGGACCGCATGCCTAGAGGCGACTTCCACCAGGTCGCTGGGATTGGGCCCTACATGACCCAGTGGATCAGTTTGAAGAGGTGGAGTGGGATGGCGCCTGATTTTGGCAATTTTCGTTGACCTGAACCGCGGTTGCTTTGAGCATGGCGGTGGCTTTGGCGAGCTCTGGTGACGGCGCGAGTCTGCCCAGCTTGTTCATGACGACGGTGAGGTTGGCGCTCGGTGTCGGTAGGACCTCATGCCCATCAACTTGGATGAATTCCTCGTTGAGGTTGTGGACTACACAGTGCCCCCAGGTTATGGGCCGCGCCGCCACCGTCTACCGCGCTGGGATTGGCGTTTGCTGCGGTTGCAGCGGCGTCTGCTTCTCCGCGGCGCCGAGTGCGATCGACGTTTCTTCCTTCTCGTGCGGCGCATTGAGCATCAGTCTCCCCATTGCGAGTAGCACTTTCAGCGCTGATCATGAAGATTTTTCTAGGAAAGCATCTAGGCGGGGATGGAGAGCTGGCGATGAGGTCGGTGATAGTCTCGGTGACAGTTTTGGTGGAGCCTTCCGATTCTGCCCCTAGATCTACCTCCAAGATCAGGAGCAAAGAGTCGTCATCGAGTTGACGAATTTGCACCATGTTGATGGCTGGTGCAAACTGATCGGTGCTCGGCAAAACGAGCTCGGCGAGCGGGTGAATGTCGTCGATCTGGTCGGCGTAGAGATCATGTAGGGCCTCTTGATATAAAGCGGATGCGTTGGCCAGCCCGTAGGGGTGAGCCATCGCGGGATCCCGCGCTAGAGGTTGTCGACCAACCCTGGGCTGGTTAGATCGGGAGAGCGGTCAACGCTGCACCATGCGCCCTTGTGGAGTTGTGATGGTCAGATCTGCATCTTGCCACCTCGGATAGCATGATCGAGTGGAGCACTTAGGGCGAACCACCTGCAACAGAGGAAACTCGTCGTCGTGAGTGGACCGATCTAGGACCGACTCTACGAGTGACAAACACTCGACGAGCTTCTTGTCAACCCGATCTATAGATGAGATCAGGTTGTCCTTTTAGATGGGCTTCCTTAGCCGGCGTGACGCCGAAGGGCGAGCTGTCGGAGAAGAAGACGAATCTGGGAGAGATCCCGAGATCGGATCAGCTGGCGCAGATGTCGGAGCTGCCGACGCAGGGCTGTCCTGCACCGGGTGATTGACCTCCCCGTCGCCGTTGGCGTTGACGACCCAGGTCACGGAACCGACCGTGAAGATTTGGCCGGCCCTGGGAGCGAACATAGAGCTTGGAAAACGTACTGTCTAGCCGGCCATGGGATCAAGCGCACACCCCTACCTGATGCGCCAACTGTCGACTAAACGCGTGTTGGCGGTCCACCGAGGGGTATACCCGCGATGGTAGATTTATCGTAAAGGTGAGCGAGATCACGAGTGAGATGGTGACAAGAAACAAGATTGACGTAATACCCTAATCTCGTGTTCCGTAGGGTTTGTATTGGCTATCGATATGATTGCGTGTGTTTTGAGGAGGTCCCCTACGCCTTATATAACCGGGGTAGAGTTACGTGTCGATCGGTCTACAACTAATCGGGTAACAAATAAGATATACATGAAATATTACATTTGGTATATCCTAACAAATTTCTACGCTGGTGGCATTTGTTTGATAATTATTTTATAATAAAATTATCACGTGTGGCAAAATCAATATGAAGATATATTTATTTGGTAGCGTAATATGTCAAGAATATTTGTTTTATCGTGGCTGAGCCTATGACCCGTGGGCCCCACACCTTTTGATATTGTTGAGCTCATTTTTGAAAAGAAGTAAAATGATTGCTGGGTTGGATATTCAACTACCGTTTGGCTTCTAGAAGAAAGAAAAGAATAAACGAGAAGAAGTTGTTTATAATAAACAATCGTATATACTTGTGACTCTTGGTTGAACTGCTGGCCCACATGTCATTGATATGAACCCTCACGTAAAGAGTATATTGGGCTGGATATGGAATCTTGGTAAACACGTACGAGAGATTGATCGGAGCAGGAATTGTGCGTACGGGTAATTAATCTAATATAATCACGTTTGCTTGGCTGAGGGGGCAAACGCCAGGCTTCCTGATCCCTATATAAAGCACGCGTACACCTCCTGGCAGAGGGTCACGCATTCACGCCGAACCTCTGCCAAAATTCTCGCCCACGCCTACACGCCGTCGCTTACAGCTGCCGACGCCCTGCTGCCCATCTCGCCGAGAAGCCGCAAGCAGAGCAATCTCGGTCAGACATCAGCTCTCCGCCGCTGCTGCATTCTACGCGCACGCTCTCCTTCGACTACGATCATGTCGTCCGTGCCGTCTGTTACGTTTCCTGGTGAGCATCTAATCTGATGCGTTAACAAGTTCAGATGAGCATGAGCAACTGCATGTAAGATGCATATACTCCGAGCTATTTATTGGCTCTATTATTTCTATGATTGCGAAGAGGTCGTATTGGCCGGATCGCATTACTTTCTGAACTTGGTGAAGAGGTCATATTGGCCTGATCCTTATTATTTCTATGATGGCGGAGAGGTCGTATTGGCCTCATCCGATTACTTTCCGAACTCGTACAGTGAGGGGTTGCCCTCATCGAGGTTCGATGATTCATGAGGTGTTTCCCTCCGCGGACTCTGCCCCTACAAATAAAAGCCGTTGCGGCCAAATTTGGCGTAATGCCCGAATTAATGCAAGTGACGCCGAAAGGCTGCCAAAGTATTTGACAGAGATTACGTTCCAAGCTCGTTATGCTGGAAATTACAGCAAGGGGTTGCCCTCACCGAGCTTGACGAATTGATAATATATTTTCCCGGCACGAGTTCCGCCTCCGCGGGTAGACACTCATTGCCATGGAAAGAGAAAAGTCGAGACACATGAGACGGGAATGCCTCATTTCGTTATAAAATACCGACGTCGGGAGGCTGTCGATTTATTCACATGAGCAAGCATCGTCCAAGCATTACTTGTACCGCTAATTTGTTGCATATTTCTATTATATATTTATCTACGTCTAGTGCCGACGAGGCTAGACGGAACTCTATGTTGGTGTTTGATGACCGGCAACTCGTCACGGGGTTACCTGGGACGATGATTGGTGGGCTTCGGCGTATGCAGAACTCGACGATGAATGCAGAGACAACAATTTATACTGCTTCGGTCCGCCGGAATAGCATCCCTACGTCCAGTCTGGGTGGAAAATATATTGCGCCCTGCGCTTGGTATTTAGACCTTGAGGTCTGTTCCTCTTTGCTATGTCGATCTAGGGAGCCCTGCCCTCCTTTATATAGCCCAGGAGGCAGGTCTTCTAGTCGGTTATAATATAAGAGTTCTAGTAGAATTACAGGATAGCAATGTTAGTAGGATTATATATGGGGAATCCTAGTCGGACTAGATCTTCTTCCTTCCTTGCGAGGTACCCCTAGGGGCCTGCACCGACAAGCTCCCGACTGTATGGTTGAACTTGGAAGCCTTCTTATTCCTCCAGGTCTTGCCGAGTAAAAACTAGCGTCGTCCGAGTGCTTTCTTAAGAGAAACCGTGTAACACTTCTTGAGATCTTCGAGTGCTGTGCACTTTCCAGAAAAGTGCACTCACTGAGTGTTGCCACCGAGCCTCTTGCTGTTTGGAACACAGAGTTAGAGGGTCTTTTCCGCAATTTCTTATCGAAGAAATTTGAATACATTATTTGAGGATATGTATCCCGCAGCCTCCGAGCCTGTGTCCGAGTACTTGTAGTCGGCGGTAGGATCTGTAAAGAATATACTCAGGGATGCAGGAGTAATTGTCCGACTACTTGTCATAAAGTAGGTTGAACAATTAATGTCGCCCAATGCGGTTGAGTGCTTGTAAATTTAGTCTTCCATCCTTGAATTCGAGCCCTCGAGCGTAATCAGAGTGAAGCCGAGTAGGTCGAGGTAATGGCCGAGCCCCTGAGCTTAGTGGTGTGGTATCCGAGTAGATGGATGAGTATGTACGTATACGCCTGTAATAAAAGCGTGTACCATGTACGATTTAAATGTCCCAATAGCTTGCTAGCTTGTCGTCTTCTTGCATGTTGGATGAAGTGATGAATACGTGCATGTAGCTTGCGTGGATCTGATAATGAGCTGCATGCAGAGGCTCTGCTGGGAGTCGAAGTCGGCGCCAGCCTGGAGAAGCCGAGCTATCGCGAACGGCGCTTAAGATGCACGTTGATGCCGCCGGGAACATGGTGATGATCTTCGGCTCTGAAGAACGATATCATCCATTGCTGCCGGGTTGCAGATAAAGCAAAGTGTATGCTTGATGTTTTTTGAAGATACGAGAGCTTGATTGGATCTTGGTAATCTTGGTGCCGTCGCGGACGCCTGAGGACCGGCTTCGTATCGAGTAGCTTGAAGCTTAAACGGTGATGACCAAGGATGCCTTTGCAATGTTCCTCTGCGGCAGTAGCAGTATGTACGAGCCACTCGTCAGAGGCCAAGCACATCGCGTCAAGTAGCAGCACGTGATTGCTGGACTTAGAAGCTCGCGTTGTTGGAGCGGTTGTACACAGATGACGGGTTCCCGGCACGGTTCAGCAGTCTGAGCTTGAACTGAACGGGATCCTTTGAGTGCTTGCAGTAGGCGATGGTGTTAGAGCAGCGAGAGTAGTTGTAGTCGCAGCCGAAGTACTCGTCACCGCCCGGCAGCTTGCATGTTGATCTCATGTTGATGAGAGTCGTGTGTTGGCAGCAGCAAGATAATTTATTTCCATATGTGCATGCCTAATACACACGCGCACGTACATGCAAGCTGAATCGATATTCTTTATTATTTAAAGCTGACTTGCATGGCTTTGTGGGCTTGTAGTGTTCTCGAGCACCCCAGCGTAGAGGTGACGCCGATTAAATCGAAGTAATGGCCGAGAAGAAGAATTGGCATGCCGTGGAATCTGAGTGGATGAACGTGCTGTAGTGCATGATTGCGGCAACTCAATGGCTTGTTCGTTGCTTGACAGCAACTTGACGGCAACCTGACGCCTCGCTTGCGATTCAACATCAGTTCAACGACTCGGACGGGTCAATATGAGCATGTCATGTACCCAAATAGATTGATGTCCACGAGAAGTCGACCACCCAAGATTTCCTAGATAGGAGGTGTTGCTACAATATGAAGACTGATAGTCGGTTAGGACTTAGCCTTTGAGTTTGTCGGATGTGAACTATGTCGTCTTGATAGGCCACATAGGGACGTAAGACGATGTTATCGGGTAGGTTTAGTCGACGTAATCGGAACGATTGTAATAAACCGTGTGCGACTTTTAGTCTGCGTAAAGTGCTCAAGCACTTGTGTTCAGAGGACCTTGATGACTATCTTATTTGTGGCTCACGCGTCAGAAGGACAAGTCAGTCGCCTTGCTTCCGGAGGAATCCATTCCGGGATGACATGTGTTAGCGTAGGGCTAGACGTCGTGGGTGCGACAGAATACGTAGTTGTAGAGATCTGAGCCAGCTAAATAGTCGGCGTATCCCTGTTAGGTGATTTTATAAGTCAGAGATGTATACCAGCATGGGTAGCTGGTGTATCTTGTGAAAGGGGTGACATTTAAGTCGGAGATGTATACCAGCGCAGGTAGCCGGCATATCTCGTGGAAGGATAGCATGACTACCCGGATAAGGTGTGAACAACTGTTAGGCTGTGTACCTTATAAAATAGATTTGACATTAGTCGCAGAGATGTGAGCCGTCAACGGCATATCTCTATAGCGGACGTAAGGTAGCGGCGTGGCCACCCGTCCATGTAATGAGAAGGAACGACCGGAGCCGTTGCATGCTGATGGTGATAACCGCCGTGTATGCTAACAACAATGGCCGGAGCCATTGACGACGATGGGCCATTGACGATGAGAGCCGGAGCCATTGTATGCTGTGGATTACGATGAGGGTGGCAGCAGACTATCGAGCGCCACCGCTGCATATCTGGTGCTTATATGCGTGAATGCATATGTGAGCTCCAAAATTTGGATTACTCTTAGTCGGTCACGTTGATTGGGTCTCTTATTTGCTTGCTAAGATCGTCTTCGTATAAGCATGCACGTGTATGCTTGTCGTAGCGATGTGTATGTGTGTACGTCGCCAATAGCTTGCTTCCTTGCATTATCATATATGGCGTTGATCTTGTGTTGGAGCCCGTGACTTGAGACGTCTGCTTGCATGTTGCTGTCTCGTGGAGGAGTAGGACTTGTTGTCTTAATTATGTCCGGGTTGGACTCGAATCAACATAGGGCCGAGTTGTCTCGAAGCTGCCAACGGATCGTATGTGACTCGGACTGTTCACGACAGGATCGAGTCGTGCCGCCGAACGTGGAGACGGGGTGCCGCTCGGCTCGGCGCTTCTCTACGAGTTACCACGAATTGCTCTTTGACGTTGAACTCCATGCTCTCACGAACGAGCTAGAGGCTTGACGACTTTGATTCGTGTGCACTAACAAGCCTGACAACGTGACGGACTCCTTTTCCTCAAGTTGCGTGCACAACAGTATAGCAGCAGATGGATCTCCAGCAAACGACGAGCAGCGAACGGCCGCCTAGATACTACTCCATCTACACGTCCCAATTAACGGGATCGGACACATTGCTGCTGAGGACTGACGAAGCAAAGATAACTCACACATGTCCGTGTTAATGAAGGCAGGCGCACATGACTGGACACCGACGAGACGAAAGTTATCCCCTTCATTATTAACATTTATTCGGTTTATTCTGACGTGGTGATGGCGATGTTATGACCGAGCTTTGGCGACATAGAGCCACCCATATTTTTACTACCCCATATATCGCATATGGCTGATGACGATCAATCAAGACGACCATAAAGCGTAGCTTAATCAGAGGTTTTCCGCAAGCTCGTCTTGTGGACGTAATTAACCGGTCGCGCCCAATAGGCCCCGGGATTTGGCGAACTACGTAATTTTCTACAAGTCAGACATCTCCTTAAGCATGACGCTGAAAACGGAAGAAGGCATTTTTTTCGTTGATCATGTATTTTGTATATTCAAGAAAGAATTAATGAAATATGTGATTTTCGAATATGTGTGCATGTGTCTCCCTTGCATTATTTTTATTCATCTGTCTTCGTTCGGTTTTTGACTAAATACAGTGCGTCCCATATAGTCCGCCGTAGGTACCTGGGGTCAGACGCCACAACTATGCTGACGCCACGAACTCATCAGTCGAGGAACTGGCAAATTCACTTCTGCACAAAACCTCAGTCAACAGACTGCACTTCCCCTTCACGTAACTTTGTAAGACTTCTCTCGGTCCATCTTATCCATGCTTGAAACATGCATGTAGGCATGCCAAGAATCATCAATTTGATTTTTGCTTTCTGTTGAGATTACCTAACACTATATAATGTTCCTTATGTCAGCGCGTACTAATGTGTAATCGTCTATGAAGTCAATGAAATGAAGTTGGCGGCCTGGAGATCTGGCCAGCTGGTGTTTAATGGATTACTCATGCGTGTGTATCCAGAACAACCGCTTGTGTGCGTTATGGGACGTACACATCTATTCGTCGCTTCTGCAACTTATTATATTTTCTTATTAGAACGTGTGGAGCATGTTTTTTTTTCTGTTATAAGAAAAATAATTTGTATTTTTCGAGAGGATGTTCAGAGCACGTTTCGAAGGAGAGTGAGAACAATTACAGCGAAAAAAAGCGCGAGAGATGGCTTTGGTTTGCTGAAAGGGAAAGTTTTTTTTTTTCAAGCTGCGCTTGGCCGGCACGGATCGAAATGGAAGCTTGCAGAGGTCAAAATGGGAGGGTTCTGGGGCCTCTGTTCCATGTTGGTCCCAAGCCGGCCTGAACATAGTTTAGCCATATTATTATCGATAATAGTCTGACACGGACGTCCGTTATCAGGACACCTCGTGCCCACACACCCGCGCTCACTGCTGTCTTCCGCATGACTCACTTCTGCCCGTGATGCCGCTCGTCTCACTTCGCTTCGTGTTCCGCTTCAGTCCTTCACGGGCTCCTCAAAAAAAAAAAAAACGCGCTCATCTTCTCCATTGCAGGGGCTGCTCGCCACGGGCAGCGCCCTCACCCGCCGCGGCCTTCTCCAATGAGACGGCTCCGCACCTAGCGCTGCGCCATCGTCTCACGCCGCGCTCTCATCCACCTCACCCGTCGCTGAAAGGGAGGCAGGGGAGGCCTGCTCCTGCGCCTGGAGAGGCCTGCACCTCCGCCCCCATCCACCTCTCGCCGTCGGCAGGAAGGGGGGCCTGCACCATCGTAGTTGCCCACCAAGTTGGCTACGACCACCGGCGACGCTGTGTTTCAAGTGTTTCAGGTATTTTCAAACATGTTGCAAGCCTATGTTTTATGTGTTTTAGTTGTTTTCAGACGTATGTTTTAAGTATTTCATCTTGATGTTGCATATGTTGCAATATACACGCATGTTTCAAGCGTATGTTCAAATGTTTAAGATGTTTTTAGGCTTATGTTGCAAGTGTTTCATCTGAATATTGTAAAAAGAGATCTGGATGTTGCATATGCTGTTTTGGTTATATCCGCATGTTTCAAGAGCATGTTTCATCTGTTTCAGAACGTATGTTGCAAGTGTTTTATCTGAATGTTGCATATGTTGCAAATAGCTATGTTGCAATTGTATGTTTCAAATGTTTTATCTGTTTCAGTCGTATGTTGCAATTGTTTCGTCTGAGTGTTGTAAAAGCATATCTGGATATACATGTAGAGGAAGCCTAAGCCCTCAGTGGTCTAGCTGCTATGGCTCCCTGGTGTGGTGAAGATGGAAGCTACAAACACGGGAGCGGCGGGCACGGGATGCCGTGGCAGATCGGCCGGGATGGGGAGCATGATGACGTTGCGTATCAGGTGGGATGGGGAGCTAGATGGGACGTTGGCGAGGGAGCTGTGTCTGTCGGGGCGCAGCCGTGGGAGCTCCGAGATGGACAGACGCTGCCTCTAAAGCAGGATGGGCAGGGTGAAGGGATCTGTGTTCGTCTGACGCGCGTGACTTGTGTTTGGACGGA
Source organism: Miscanthus lutarioriparius (assembly GCA_904845875.1). Classification (NCBI taxonomy): domain Eukaryota; kingdom Viridiplantae; phylum Streptophyta; class Magnoliopsida; order Poales; family Poaceae; genus Miscanthus; species Miscanthus lutarioriparius. The sequence goes on from CAJGYO010000528.1 coordinate 175,025, forward strand.
CGCCGCATCCAAATGTCCAGGCGCTGGGAATACCGTATCATTATCCTTGTTTGTTGGCTCCTCTCCCTCAGTACTACTGATCAGTAGACTGAAGACAGCTCGAGCCATTTCAGCGTGTGCTCGGAGCCAACAAAAGCTGAATCACTCAAATGAAAATTTGGATGAAACGCACGAGAGACAGTGCCAATTTCTATTTATAAAAGTTGACGAAAACTTGCCTAGAATTTAAGTCTGTATAACTTGGACGTTAATATGAAAAATATTTAATTACATATTTTTACATCCTTTTTTTTTTTTTGCCATTTCACGTAACTTACACTGAGACTGAGTAACCAATGAAACGACATGATCGATCTGAAGCGAGTAACACGCTGGATCGTCAACAAAGAAAGAAAGAACGAAGGAAGACTCCACAATCCTAGAAAAGCACTGCGCGCTTGCGTAATTGCAAGCTGGCCTCCTAACAATTCGTACTTCGTCTACGACGAGTCGATGACCGATCGTCCGGCATTGATGCCACCAAATTTGGAGAGAGCTGAATCAAGAAGAGGCTTCTTCAGTGCTGCTGGTCTCCATGGTCGACGCGGCCGCTTTCGGGTGCACCTTCTTCTTCAGGAGCCCAAACAGGCCTCCTCCTCCCCTGCCGCCGCCGCCGACCGAGGCCTTCTTCTCCGCGGGGCCCTGCTTGCTCTTCTTCTCCTCGGCCGCCTCCATGCGCCGGAGCTTCTCCTTGTACGCGTTCTTGAGCACGTACGCCTCCACGAAGTCTCCTCCCATCATGGACGCCATCGCGATCTCTTAGCAAGCTGTCTTTCTACTTGTAAGCTGCCTGAAGTAGCTCTGCTCTGCTGCGCGCTCTCCGTGACTTGCGAGCTGCCTTGAGCTGCGCCACGCTGCACTTATAGCCGCTAGGCTAGGGCGGTGAGCGGAGCAGGGGCCGTAGTCCGTAGAACCGTAGACTTGTCACGCAAGCTGAAAGCTAGGAAACTGCCAGAGTGACCGAGACTCTCGGTTACTTGGGCCGCGCGGAAGTCCTCATCCGCATGCTGAAAACGAGCTGCGCTGCTGCTGCGAGCCAAACCCCAACCCAACAGAATTTCCGCGATGTCACGCGTGACGCACCGGCCGGCACCGGGCCCAAAAGTCTCCCGTGCAACGCCAAGGTCGTCGATCCCGCTCCCATCCATCTCCGCCCGCGGGGCGAGACCGCGACGCAGAGGACCGGAAGCGGCAACAGGCAGGACGTGAGCGGGATGGCGGTAGGATCCTCTTGCGTGTCCCGCGAGTGGATCCCGTGCGCGGGCGCCAGTCGCGCGATCGCGATGGGCAGACGGGGGAGCTGGGCGGGCTACTTTGTTTTGACGGTTGATTCGGCTGGGGTCTCGTTCGGGCTACTTCGGTTCGGGGCCTCACGGTCACGGACTCACGGGTAGTCCAGCCAGCATGTGACTATGTGAGTTTCGGGGAAATTGTGCAGTGCTGGCCGGTGTTGCTTTCTGTAAAGCGGCATTCGGTCTTTGGTCTAAAAAAAAGTGCCGGCCGGTGAGAGAGTACGTCCCGGCGGTCGAAGAATAAGGGTTCAGTACTTCAGTCAGTGGAGGAACGAAGAAAGAAATGTTGAAACTGCTCTCGGGCACCGCTGTTCAGCTCTGCTGGACTGCTGCCGCGTGCTATCCGTGGTGGACTTGTTCGTTATTGAACGCGCTGCCGCCTGCCGGCCCATATGCATCAAATGAGCACGTGACCTTTTTGGTTCACGAGTGCAAAGTACCTTTTGGCTTATAATATGAAGTTATTCCAAGCCAAGTTATTGTAAGGCCCTATTTGGATTCACCATCTAAACGTTAGCCGGCTAATAAAGCGGTGAATCTAAACAGTCCACAACCAAATCTAGCTAAACTTTAGCCGGAGGCTAAAATGTACACAGACCATCTAGCTATTTCAACCTAGCTAAAACCAGCTAAAAGGCCTCAATGACCAAACTACTACAGCTAAAGTTTAGCTAGAGGATCCAAACACCCCAATTAAGGTTTAGGTAGCTAAACAATGGAATTAATGAGGGTAGCATGGTCAAGGTTTTCAATTGGCTAGAGGATCCAAACACCCGCCCTTTAAATTTTAGCTAGCTAAATTTTAGCTCTAGCAATTAGTTAGCTAAATTTTAGTTGGGGTGGATCCAAACAGGGCCTAAGCCTAACTACTAGATACACCATTCTCCTTATTTGATATTATAAATGTTGTTATTCTTCATTAAAAGGTTGATTAAACTCAAGAAAGTTTTACTTAGTGATTCTATTAGTTCATTTGTTTTGGGACGAAGGGAATAGATGCTTTTGGTCTACATGATTGTACACGATCGCTAAGATCCAGAGAGAATTAGGCGCTAATATCCAAGGGGGACTAGGGATATGTCGGTGTTTCGTAAACCAAAATAGTAAACTTATACGATTGCCGCGTTACTCTAGGAAGACGATGGTAGCATCCAATAGACACGAGGATTTATACTAGTTTAGGCCGGAGCCCTACGTTCAGTCTCAGAGATGATCGAGTGCGTGTTCCTCGCTTGAATGCTCTGAAGTTCTTACAATGAAGGTGCAAGAATGATGGAAGAGATGGAAGGACCTATGTTAGGCGAAGGGCTGCCCGAAGAGAAGCTCCAGGAGCCCTATTGTCGGGGACCAATATTAGGGTACCTGAAGAGGAGGAACTAATGGTCATCAACATTGATTCATCCGAGCAGTCAAGAGCGTGACTACAGCTCCAACCGACCCCCAGGTGCGCGGGCTCCACCTCGCCCGACCTCGAGGCCGCGATCTCCGTCTCACCCGACCTCGAGGCCGCGAGCTCCGCCTCGCCCGACCTTTGGGGCGGGCTCCGCCTTTCCCGACCTCGAGGCTGCGATCTCCATCTCGCCCGACCCCTTGGGTGCAGGCTTCGCCTCGCCCGACCCCGAGGCCGCAATCTTCACCTCGCCCGACCCCGAGGCCGCAGGCTCCGCCTCGCCCGACCCTGAGGCCATGAGCTCCGTCTCGCCCGACCCTGAGGCCATGAGCTCCGTCTCGCCCGACCCCAAGGCGGGTGCGGGCTCTGTCTCGCCCGACCCCTTAGGTGCGGGCTCCGTCTCGCCCGACAGGGATCCATACCGTGGCCAACCACTCCAGGGCCAAACGTATGGGCCTGGGTCAAAACTCTGACACCAAGGAAGAGACCGGCACACCCCGATGTAACCCGTGGCCATGACGGGCCATACCTGAGGATTCACAACAAGAACAGCGTCGGGCGGGCCAGTGCTGTTCACCATGACGCCCGCCAGGACGGAATGGGACGCCATGGCCGGTAGACTATGCCTGCGCCTGGCGTCAGTGACGAACAGGGCCGCAATGTGGAGCCATCCCTGTTGACGTCTACAGGATTGGCGAGACCTGCATGAAGGAGAAGGACCCGACGGTCCTACTAGCCTTCTCTCTCTCTCTCGTTCTTCTCCTTTTCCTCCGCAGTAACCCACGCTTTCCCTTGGCCTATAAAAGGGAAAATAGGGCGCCCCATGAAGGTGATCGACCCATCGAGACCCGATCGGATCTAGCTCAGCATAAGAGCACGACACGAACACACGGCTGAGCAGCGACCGAGCTCTCAGCACCCATTCATTCTTTCCACCAGAGACTTGGGATCCTTACCCTCTTTCGCCCGTTTATAACCCCTACTACAAACTTTCAGTGCTAGTAATATGGGCAACAGCGATGAACTGGACGTAGGGACTTTCTACCCAAACCAGTATAAACCTCATGTCCTCTAAGCACACCATCTGAGCCAGACGCGCAATACTAGAAATTTACTCGTCGGTGGTAACTCGAAACACCGACAGTTGGCGTTCTAGGTAGGGGCCTATTGCGCGTCTCGACGTCCACACCAGGCCTCGGATGGCTAGTCATGACGTCAGCTAGGTCCCGGGCACGCACGTGCGCTTCAGGAACCTGGACTTCATCATCATGACGGAGGGAGAGTTGATGCAGGCTCCCATCACCGTCCAACCTCTCCACTCCATCATCCTCGATGCGATCACTGAGGCACTCAAGGAGCTGCGGCTGCACATACCGGAGGCCTGCGCCCCCAGGAGCGACTAGCCCCTCGACTTCGATTACGGGAGGCTAGAGCACCAGCTCGGTGCCTTCCAGGGACCTCGACCGTCCCAGGAGGACCTAGGCCGCCTGACTTTCTCCTTCGCCAACATCATAATGCAGCTGGCCGGGGGAGAGCCTCTCTCCCTGGAATACCTCATCCAGAGCGCCCCGACAGCGCTCTCGTCCAGTCTTCGCAACGCCGCAGAGACCGTTGGACACCTTGTGGCGCAACGCACGCCTCCATCCCCTGCGAGCGATAAGTTCATGGGGATGACCGAATATGTCACGGAATCTTTCCATGACCTCCTCACGGGAGAATCAGGGCCACCCTCCAACTCTAACCCCAGTAGGGGAACCATCACCCTTCTCGTTAATGTTTCATGCAGGTACCCCCGAGGGACACGTCGAAAGCATCCACGAGGGAGAAGCTACCCCAACAAACGACTTCCATGATGAGGTCGAGAGGGATGCAGGGGTCCCACCTCGCCTGCGGGTAGAGGAGCTGAAGGCCTGGCACCAAGAGCTCGAGGAAGCACGACTCCAGCTCGAGCAGGAACGCGCGGAGCTCGAGCAAGAGATCGAGCACCACAGAGACGGTGGGCGTGCATGCGCCGTGGCTTGTGACATGAACCAGAGGATCATCGAGGATGATAAAGCCCTCCCATACTTCACCCAGGCAAGTCAGAACATCACCGCCGCAGCGGCCTTGCTCCGGGGGCTTCTAGTGCTTGTAACGCTCGAGGATCATCGGGCCCATCATGAGATTCGCATGCTACTCGAGCGTGCGGTGGCGCAGTAGGCCGAGAGCTCACTGTTCTGACAACGCGAGCTCGATGCCAGCCAGTGTGCGCCCTCAGCGTGTGCCCTCAAGGCGGCAGGCCATGCACCGTGGTCCCGGTGCATGAGCGTCTCGGCCTTCACCGTGACGCGCACGACACCCTCGACGCCCGCAGACATACCCACGGCGATGCGAGGGAGGGGGCAAGCCTCAGTTACCACCCTCATCGTGGCGGACGCTACGACAGCGGCGAGGACCGAAGCTCGAGCCCCGACTTGCTGGGACCTCAGGCCTTTGGCTGACACATCCTCAACGCCGACTTTCCACCGCGGTACCGACCGCCGACCAACATCCCGAAATACTCTAGGGAAACAAACCCCAGACTGTGGCTCGAGGATTATTGGCTTGCTTACCAAGCCGGTGGATCAGATAATGACAATTTTATTATCCGCAACCTTCCATTGTTCCTGGTCGATTCGGCACGAACGTGGTTGGAACACCTTCCGTCCAACCGAATCCAAAGTTGGGCGGACCTAAAAGAGATCTTCGTGGGAAACTTCTAGGGCACATACGTGCATCCTAGGAACCCCTGGGATCTCAAAAACTATCGAGAGAAGTCCGAGGAAACTCTTCGTGGGTACATTTGGTGCATCTCCCGGCAGTACAACGAGCTACCCAACGTCGCCAACATCATAGAAGCTTTCCTGTCTAGGACCACCTACGAGTCCTTGGTTCACAAGTTGGGATGTAAGGGCCCGTGAACCACCAAGGAGCTCCTCGACATCGCCACCGGCCATGCCTTGGGCGAGGAGGCGGTCGGGGCGATTTTCGACCGCCTCAAAGGCAAGGCAAAACAGGATGAAGACGCTGGCGAAGGCGTCTCCAACCATCCCAACAAGAAGAAGAACAAGCAGCAGCGCGATGGCTCGCTCATGGCCACCGCCGACCGCAAGGGGGGTCTGAAGCCCATCGAGGGTACCCAAGACCACTTCGAGAAGCTACTCGAAGGGCCATGCCCGAACCATGCTTTTCCCATCGAGCACCTATACAAGGACTGCGTTCTCTTGAAGCGGTTCTTGTCCGGAAGCTCCAACAAGGGGGATCATAATAAGGAGCCTAGCTAGATGAAGCATGAGACATTGCCCTTCTCCACTCGGCCAAGTACCAACAAGCGTTGCACCGGTACCACAACCATCGAGTGCGGGGTCGGGCCTTCAACATCGGGGACCTGGTGCTCCGCCTCGTCTAGAGCAACAAGAACCGCCACAAGCTCTCTCCGCCGTGGGAGGGACCATACATCGTCGCGGAGGTGCTCCGACTAGGCACCTACAAGCTCAAGACCATCGACGGCGAAGTCTTCGTCAACGCCTGGAACATCAAACAGCTATGTCGTTTTTACCCTTAATATACGCACACTTTCTCTTATCAGTTTCGCTACCAACTCCCCGATCTTTAGTGACACCCGACCCCAGCAATGGTAGGGGGTCGGGCCTCACTCGGGGGCTGATAAGAGCATATGTATCCGGTAGACATTCTCTATGCCCGACTCTTTCTCACGTTAAGACCTAGAGGCGAAGGTCGTGGAAACAAACGCTGAGTAAAACTGGTCAGACTGCAAGAAACCTACGCCCCAACGGCTACGATGTTTTTGCTCACCAGCGTGATCAGTGTTTTTCCCGCACCCCGAGCTTCTTAAGCCTTAACTATGGAAAGAGTTGGAACGCATTTAAGAGTATATCCACCTAGCAAACATTCTCTGTGCCCAACCCTCTCTCACGTTAAGACCTAGAAGCAAGGGTTGCGGAAACAAACGCTAAGTAAAACTAGTCGAACTGTAAGAAACCTACGCCCCAGCGGCTACGGCATTTTGGCTCACCAGCATGATCAGAGTTTGTTCACCCGCACCCCAAGCTTCACAGCCTTATTGACGGAAACGGTTGGAATGCACTAACCTTTTTATATAAAAAGGGGAGAAGGGCTAAAAATTTGTTTGGCCATAACAAAATTTAAGAGCTTGTCCACTTAAAACAAGTTCGCCGCCTGGCTTATCTGCCTAACTAATTTCTTGGGGAGGATGATCTCTTCCTCTATCTCCGCAGGAAATTCCTGTGCCAGCGGGTCACCCAAGTCAGTCAGATGGCTCGGGCCGCTGCCGAGAGACAGGTCACCCTTAATTTACGCTTGTTTTCTCTTATTAGTTTTGCTATCACGATCTCTAAGTGACGCCCGACCCCAGCAATGGCATGGGGTCGGGCCTCACTCGGGGGCTGATAAGAGAGTGTCTATTTGGTAGACATTCTTTGTGCCCAACCCTCTTGTATCTCTAAGTGACGCCTAACCCCAGCAACGGCAAGGGGTCGGGCCTCACTCGGGGGCTGGTAAGAGAGTGTCTATTCGGTAGACATTCTCTGTGCCCGACCCTTTATCACGTTAAAACCTAGAGGCAAGGTTTGTGAAAACAAATGCTGAGTAAAACTGGTCAGACCGCAAGAAACCTACGCCCCAGCGGCTATGACATTTTTGCTCACCAGCATGATTAGAGTTTGTTGCCCGCACCCCGAGCTTTAGCCTCCGCCTTCCTAGGAAGGGTTTGGAGAGGCCCACCTGTAGAATCTCCATTGAGGAGAGGCCAGCAGGTCACCCAAGTTGATTGAACGGCTCCAGCCACTGGCATGAGGAGGGTAAGGAGCAGCAGGATGCACCATGCAGGTTATGTCGACTCCATCACAAACAATGGACCCAGATCCCACTCGAACATATCCAGTAAGAGCTCTCTGAACCCATCACTTGAGCCATCAATGTAACTTTACCAACCCCCACTTTACTTTTCCAATGCATGAGCATTCATTCATCCATTCCCATACATCCAAGCATCGCATATGTAATTATTGCATCACAACGCTTCGCGTCGCGTCACGAAGCGGCAGTCGTCTCATTCGATATGAGCGACGACCGACCGAGGTTCAAAGGCCGGCCCACGAAGGGCTCGAGGCTGCCTTGTGTCGAACAGAGTCAGGGGAGAAAATGCATATGAGCCCTAGCAGCCTTTGGCCGACCCTCTCAGAAGCGGACAGGGTCATCTCGACCTTCTCGTTCGATCCTAACCTCGAGCCAAGCTCACAGAATCTCCATCGAGGGAGGCCAGCGAGCCACCTGAGTCGGTCTCTGAAATGACTCGGGCATCTATAGGGAGGCGGGTTAAGGAGCAGTGGAATGCCACATGAGGGCTATGCCGACCCCGTCATGAACAACGGACCTAGATTCCACTCAGACTTGGCCGGTAACGAGCTCACCAAGCGTGACACTCGAGCCATCGAGGCAAGTGACATTAGCTCAACCTCTTCGGTTGCGGAAACCACGAACGGGGTGTCGCATAAAATTCGGTCGACCCCTACCGAGCCCAATGGGGCTTGGGGGTTCGAGCCGCTCGACCCCGACTTGAGAATCCGACCGACCGAGGTTCGAAGGCTAGCCCACGAAGGGCTCGAGGCCTCCTCGCATCAAACAGAGCCAGGGGAGAAAACGTAGATGAGCCCCAACGGCCTTTGCCTGACCCGCTCAGAAGCAAATAGGGTCATCTCGACCTTCTCATCCGATCCTAACCTCGAGCCAAGCCCATAGAATCTTCATCGAGGGGAGGTTAGCGGGCCACCTGAGTCGGTCATTGGAATGACTCAGACATCTGCCGGGAGGAAGGTTAAGGAGCAGTGGAATGCCACATGAGGGATATGCCGACCCCGTTACGAACGATGGATCCAGATTCCACTCGATCATGCCCGTTAGCGAGCTCACCAAGGGCGATACTCGAGCCATCTTGGCAAGTGACGTTAGCTCATCCCCACCGGTTGCGGAAACCGCAGATGGGGTGATGGTCACAAAGACGAGCCGACCATCGACCGGACCCCTGCAACGCGCGGGGGCTCGAAGAAAGTTGGACTCGTAAGGAGACCGAATGCGCGGTCACCGAATGATGGCTCGGACCCTAGGGAGGGGATATGTATGAAAACTAAGAATAACATTTCTAAAATGAGAGACGCTTTCTCCTACTAGTTTCGTTATCGTCTCTTCGATCTTTAGTGAAACCCGACCCCGGCAACGGCAAGGGGTTGGGTCTCACTCGGGGGCTGATAAGGGCATATATATACCCTTTCTGAAACCGTCGTTGTGCCCGACCCTTTCTCACGTTAAAAAACTAGATGCAAGGTTTTGCAGAAACGAACACCGAGAAAAACTAGTCGAACTGCAAGAAACCCACACCCAGCGGCTACGGCACTCTTGCTTACCAGCGTGATCAGAGTTTCCCGCCCGCACCTCGAACTCTATGGTCTTAACAATAGGAAGGGTTGGAACGCATGAACCCGTTCTTACACATAAAAAGGAAGAAGGAACAGACTTGTTTAAACAAAACAAAAGAACAGACTTGTTTAAACTAAACACAAGGGTCGGAACTTGTCCGCATATTACAAAAACGATCACCCAACCTATTTAACTAACTACCCCTCCATGGGAGAACTTGCCTTCTATCCTGTCCGCCAAGTCCTGCTCATGGACTTCATAACCGTGCATGTAGTCGTGGCTCATCGCCTCCAGATCGATGATGTCCCCAAAATGAGAATGAGCAATCGTGGAGGACTGATTGACCCTAGCACGAAGGGCATTCCTCTCGAGCTGGCGCACCTGAGACATGATGTCGACGGCTTGAGCCACGAGCGAGCTGGTCCCCTCCGACCGCACCACCTCAAGGTTATCGTAGACCACTCCGAGGGCGGCGCTCAGGACACCAAGCCCGTCACTCTTTGCCTTAAGATTTCTCCTCACCTCGGTGAGATCCATAGCTAGCCTGGCAGAAACGCTCTCAGCCACCAGTTTCTAGGTCATCTCCCTTTCGAGCTTGGCCTGGAGGGAGCCGACCTTCTGCTGTGCGTCATCGCGCTCTTGACAGGCCTGGTCATGCTCTTGGAAAGCCTGGTCACGCTCCTCGCAAGCCATGCCACATTTCGAGCAGAGCCTCTCCGCAGTTTGGATCAGCTCATCCCGCTCCTTGCGTAGCTGAGCGACCGCCGTTGCATCCAGGCTCTCCCTTTTCTCTAGGGCCGTGAGCTTCTCCTCGGCCCCCAGCTTCAGATCCCTTTCTTTCTCAACCTCGCCCAGAAGGTCAAGGATCCATTAGCGAGTTTTGGTGTCCTTCTAGAGCAACTCATCCCGCTCCTTCCTGACCATGGCAGCTTCATCGTCATCCTTCCACGACCTCGCTGATAGGGCCTCGATTGCCTTCTCGACCTCGTCAACATCCTAACAGGCCTCGGCCACCCATGACCGAAGATTGGCCGCCTCCTCGGTGAGGGGAGCCAGCTTGACCACCCTTAGCTAGGCGGCAACAAGCTGAGCTATCACCTCTCTGCGTAGACGTGCCTCCTCGATGAGGTGGTCCTAGGCTTCCTTCTGTTGACAAAGGAACCGAGATTTCCCCCGGCTATGATCTATAAGGGACTGCAGGGAGACGATGGTCAGGATACAAAAAGTATATAGAGGAAGAAAAAGGGCAAGAAGCTAGACCAAGAAAAAGGGCAAGAAGTAGGACCAAGCAATACCACTGAAAAAGGGCAAGAAGCCATGACGTCCCTGCCGGGAGGCCCCCTCCGGCAATGGAAGGGGTCAGCGGTGTAGACGCCAACCTCCCTCCTAGCACCACGACTCTCGGGGACCCCTCAGCCACGTCCCCCTCCATCTGTCCCGCGCCAAGTGCCATCGCTTGGGCCACCGATGGCATGGGTCGTGCTGGTGCCTCGCGATGCTGCGGTTGTGCCCGGCTGTGACCCATCTGTCACGGCCGCCATCACCTCCTCCTGTGTCGGTGAGGTCATGACCGGCTACGTCACGCCTGCCATGATCGGTGCCACGAGCGTGGTCGACAACCCCATCCACCCCGCTGTTGGCAGCGGTATCGCGGCCATCACCGACTGCTCCGCGACCTTCGAAGGCGCCCCTTGAATGCCCGCATCTACCCGTCCCGCCGAGGGCATAGGCGCCACCGTGGGTGGCGCCCAACCGGCCAGCGATGTGGTCACACCGGCACCGCTCCAGCCCGAAACGGGCGAGACACCAGCCGACGGCCGCCACCCCAATTGGAGGGCGATGCACTTCTTCGATGCCAGCGCCAAAGGATTCTGATGCCTGCCGATGCTGTAAGGGACAAAAAACATAAGTCGGCATCAAATCCGACTAAAACAGGAAAAAACAAAGGAATTGATGACTCACCTCAGCGCCGTTGGGCGGTAGATGCGTTTGGGGGACGAACCCCCCGACCCTTGCCCCGCCTCATCGGAACGAGGCCATTTCGAGCCCACCCCCTACTCCTGGGTAGAGGGGCTCACCCCTGGCAGCTCCGGGGGCACATTGGTGAAACACCCAGCTACCCTCGGTGCTCGGGCGAGAAGGTAGTGCCGCCCGCCTCTATTGGCTCCTGGGGTAGGCCGATGGTATGTCCCACCTTCGCCGGCTCCCCAGACGTGCCCTCCCTTCCATGGAACGGGAAGGGTCTCGACGCCTGCAAGGACGAACCGATGCCTGTCGCGCATCCTCGTTCTCTAGGTTGTCCCACTCGATATCGTTGGCTACCATTTCTTCTTCCTCCATCACCTCATCATCGTCACCATCGTCATCATCATCATCGTCGTCAGTGTCCTCCCTTTGTTTGCTGTCGTCAGCCGCTCGCCCTTGGCGTGATTTGCCACCCTCATGGCCGAATCCTTCGGCAGCAGCGTTGGGTGATCTGTGAGGATGAGGTCCCTCGGCTGGTCTCACCCCTCTCAAATTTAGTCCCACAGGGTCAGGAAATCAATTGAAGAGAAGGCAAGAGAAAGGGAAACTTATAAAGACAACATAGCCTGGCTCTAGCCGCATCGGAGGACGCCCCCGCATTGGGTAGACGAAGTCAAGGGTGGCACCCACGTCGTCCCACAAAGGCTCCATCGCATCCTTGATGCATTGCGCGATCTTGTAGTTGGGGATGCGATGGCGGCGTGGCTGCGGAGGTAAGGATGCAGGTGTGCGTATGAAACATGGAGGGCTAACCCTTTGGTTTCATAGGGGCGCCGGGTGAGAGGAAACCAATCACCCGCCTAGATCTCTGCACCCGCCATGACCTACCACCACATCTCGTCGCGGGGTGTGCGCACGCAACCTATGGTCGTCCCCCCTCGAAAAATACATCGGACGTTTCGCCTCCATGAACGAGCCACGACCCATCATAGGTAAGAGGGATACGGAGCTGAAGACACTCCTACGGCTCGTCTAGGCCTAGGAGTTCGAAGGTTGGCCCACCGACGGGTTTGACAACCGCTCCGGGCACCTTTAGAGTGAGGGGTGGAAAGGGATGGGCCTGCTAGTGGACAATGCCTGGGTGCACGAGCATCACGGCCATCCTGACCCACGTTCGAGTCTCGGCCGGATACGATCCATGGTTTTTCCTCGAAGAAAGGCAGAGAGCAATTGGGTCTGGTCGAACGGACCTGAGAACTATGTGGATTGATCGCTGAGAATCTAGAGTCGGTCACCAACTGACCCAAGCTAGACCCCCACGAATGGGATGCTAGGGCCCCACTCGGACTAGCCCATTAACAGCTCACCGAGCACCATGATTCGTCCATAGAGGAAAATCGTGGCATGGCTTAGCCCCGCCAATTTTATCATAAA